>JXSR01S018015.1:6933-31050 GCA_000969725.1 Ophiothrix spiculata
GTTGAGCACATCTTACTCAACGTTGAGCAAAGTTTACCCAACGTTGAGCAAAGTTTACCCAACGTTGAGTAAAGTTTATCCAACGTTGAGATTTTACTCAACAAAATGAGTTGTGACCGTTGAGTAAGTTTTTACTCAACAAGAGTAAGATAATTTTAAGAGTGTGGGTAGATCTCTGAATGTTTTTGGAATTGCTAGACAGAGGTTGATCAGTGGTGGGATTTGTCGAGAGGGATCTGGGCAAGATACAGTTTTCTACCATTTTTGAAGGTAATATGTAACAGATCCATGATATTTGAAGGACCTATTTTTGGCGCAAGGCGAATTGTAACCTTTTGGACTTAGACGAAAAAATACAAAAGTCTATTGATTTTGAGTAAAATGTAATGTAAGTCATGTAAATCACAACATTGAAATCTCTTCAGCGGTTTTGATTTCATTCTTTCAATAGCCCTGATCCCCTCGTCAAGATAAAAGTATTAAAGGATGACCAAAATTGATGCAATTGCGGGAAATCCGACAATTCTTTCATGAGCATAATGAGAGGTAGTGTGTCATCATACATTTTACTGACATGCATTACATTTTCCAACAATGAATTCGTAAATAGAATTGTCACTTTGAATGAACAAAAACAAAAGGGATGCTGAATGGTTTCCAGCAAATACAGATGCCATAGTTGTTTTTCTCTGATTACATTTATTTCAAGCTCAGTCATAAACAGAGTATACAAGACTTCGAGTGTCATTAAAATGATCATGTTTTATTAGAAATAAAGGAAATAAACAACAACAAATTAAGAAACTTTCTTACAAGAAATCTTTTGTATTTTTTCTCCTTCAGAAAACATTTTAATGCGATACGAATCGAGTATGCTCTTAAAAGCTTGCAATATTTATTATAGATATGTAGAATGTTAAAAAAAAAGAGTAGATTTGTGTTTGCATTTGATTTGGCATTTCAAGGATATCATATATTTTGAATTCGTGTTTTTAACTTGTTTAAAATTGGATTACCTAGCTTGTAGAGATTTTATTGTCTTGCCAGAAAATGCATAAATAATTTTAGTTAAATGAAAAAAAACAAACAATCGTAGTGAGATAATGGCGAGTTATATTAATCCCGTGCAATAATGTACTGTTTCCATCACATTATATAGTGTAAATGAACGGTTATTAAAAAAACCTTTTCATAGTATTTACCACAAATAATTAATTCTTTTTTATATACCCATGCAACCACTTCTGTCTTGGAAAGAATTATAACAAACAGTACTGTTTATTATAATTCTAAATCGAAAATAAATTATTCACAATTAATATCATTTAGTTTCTAAAAAAAAGAAAAAAGTAAGTCAGATACAAAATACTGACTTACTTTTCTTTTTCACAAACTAAATGATATTAATTGTGAATAATATATTTTCGATTTTTTTTTCAATTTCCTTTTGAATTATATTCAAGTAAGTGAATAAATGATATGTATACTTACGCTAGCGCGACTGCAAGTGAGCGTAGATACGCATTCTAAAGTTTATTCACCCTAAAAGAGCCGGGGCGGAATCTGCCCCCCCCCCCCCCCCCCACCCCCACCCCTCCGACATTTGTTATAATACCACCGCCGGTTTTAATTTTTTCGCTGAAACTACGTGACTTTGTTTTTAAGTCTTGCCCTTATTTTAAGACCATTTTTGTTAAAATCGGACCTACGGTTGGTACGTGACGTTCTGTAATGGCACGCTGGGTCAAACGAAAAAATGACCTAAAACTGATTTTCAATGGAAATTACACACAAACGAATTAAGATCGTGTTTTTTGTTTTCAGGATACACTTCCAATATGTTGTATCTTATTTATTTAATGTATTTGTAGTAAGAACATGTGCAAGTATACTTTGACTCACAGTATTGCTAAAAAATGCAACTTTTGCTTGAAAAATGTGGTACCAATAGACACCTGAGAGTCATAGCTATCCACCAGTACCCTACACTGATGTTTTATCAATCGGTTTCCGAGATAGTAAGGGGGGGGGGGGCGGAATCCCCTCCCCCGGCTGTGAGGTGGGTCGAAAAAGCCCGGGTCTTTTAGGGTTAAAAATATACATATCACTAAACCCTTTACGTCTAACAGGTTACTATTTTCATTTTCAAACTCTTCTGTTGTTAAAAAAAGAAATCCCTTTGTCCAAGGGAAACATATATCTTATTGGATCATTTGACAGCGATTTTGACATTTTTGTCAAACGACAACATTATACACGCTTCCTTTATTCAATTATATTTCAAGAAACCTTTAAAACATATACTATGATATTCGTTTTACTAGAGGTTCAGAACACCATGCCAAGATATGATATGACATAATTCAATTAATTTCCGCATATACGACAAACTCTTCAGTGACTGTTTTTACAAAATTGTTCATAGAGGTTTTATTGAGAATAGAAAATGTATTACATTTAATAGAATGTAATATTTATTCGTCAGAATTTGACTGTGTTGCATTTAATGTTAAACGAAATGATAAAAAACATATGCATTGAAGACCTTGTGGCAGTTGTCAGTGTGAAACTTAGAGTTACAACTTTATATACAATGCAAAGTGATCATTTTTAAATGAACAATGGCCAATGTAAAATACTAAAGCATTTCAGTATCATAATTAATATCCCCATGGCCTAATTATAGCTAAAACTCTATATTTTGTACATCATACATGTGATTATTTTTGTAATTTTCCTCTACTGTACGCTCAGTATGCATTTATTTTGATGATTATATTTTTGTCACGAGGAAAACATTCTACCTGCATCCGGTTGATAATGAGATAGTGGCGAACTACATCACCCCGACTAATAGCATACTATATCTGCCTTCTACTAATTTGCAGTGTTATAATAATAATCCAGGCATTTATATGGCGTACTTACGAAGCGGTGGCCATTATTATAGCGTCATAACAACCGAGAATCATTACAACCACTTTGCCTTAAACTAGGCCATATGCAGCATATTAACAAAGGTGTAGAATTATCAGCACTAAAGTTGTGATATTTGCACTAAACAACTCTGCAATGCTCTTGGGTGGACGAGCATGGGCGTCATTTCAGGGGGGGGGCAGGGGGACACGTCCCCTCACCTTTTGAAGGGTTGGGAACACAATATTAAGTGCCCCCCCCCACGGTTTTAAATACAAACGATTTATTTGCCCCCCGAACCCCCCACACTTCAAAATGAAATGACGCCCATGTGGACGAGGCAAGTGTGATAAAGTGATTTGCCGAGGTTCACAACACGTTGGCACAGGCGAACCTCGATCTCACAGATTTCCGATCATGAGTCCTGCACCATATTATGCAAAGAAAAATGTGTGACTGGTTATGTTGACATACCTTAAAGGGGCAATTCTTGATCCAGTTTTCACCCTCAAGGTCACCTCTATCAAATTTGAGTTTTTTAGCTTATAAGAAACCTCAAGTGGTATATGTTACGATGCCCAAACCATTCTTTCATATGTGCTTGCATTTTTGAGAAAAGTGAGTAAAAGTGTCATTTTCTAATTATTGGGCCCCGGCAGTAATTACAACACAGTAGTCTATGGGCATTTTCAAAATACTGAAAAGCTTGTAACTTGGAAACGAACGGTCGGAATCAAGTGCAATTTTCAGTATATATTTATGTTGTACTCTTCTTTTTATTTAGCTAGAAAAGAGGCCACATCAAAATCATGAATTGCACCTTTAAGGCAAAAGCCCGATTTTATTTTAGATATCCAGTAGCTGAATACTCAATTAAGCAATCTTTACCTAGAGATATAATTTACTGCAGTTTTGAAGAAGTTAAATCATTAACTATACTTGGTATCTCAGTTAATGTAATGTTATGTTGTAAATAACAATCATACATTTTCTTTTCATTTAAGATATCTTCACATAATGTTGTGATTGTGCTTGTGAATACTTACATCTACACACCTCTCCATTTTTACAATCCGTTGACGTTGACAAGTCATTTGACCAAGGAACAGAACATCTCATGTGCCTACTTACGACGTTCAAGACATATTTTTTACCATACACGGCCTCTTTTATTTAATTATAACTCAAGAAATCTACCAAACGTAGACTATGTTATGCTTTTCTCTAGAGGCTCAGAAATCTATGCCTAGATATGATATGATATGGCATAATTCTAGTTATTTTCGGATATCCGACCAACTCTTTAGTGCGTTAAACGAGATGCAGTTCGTCATGATAATTCACTGACTTACATTATACTTGCTTACATCCGCCTTTTCCTAAGCTTGCGAACTGTTGCTTTTGACAAAATGTAAACTTTGAAAGGTATTTAGATAACTTAAAATCGCTATTGAGGCTCATAGGCTGTTATACCAAGGGGAATTACCGCATCAAACATCCAGTGATACACTTTACGACTTGCAAAGGATCAATTGAATTTATCAACGTTTATGAATCAGATCAAGCTTTCATTCGCATCTGAAATGTCTCTTCAGAGTTTAAGCAAAAACATAAAGTTTACTGTGAAACGTCCTATGTCATGAATGGATTGAGAATAAATTAAAGCAATACTATAAGATTTTGATCAAAAATGATTTATAGTAAAAACATCATAAAATGAAGGAATGTGACTAGTGAAATTTTGCGCATGCTCGAATGTGACGTATATCGTAAATAATAACAAACAAGATGAACAATAATAGGCGATGTGTGGATTGATTATAAATTTATGTCTTTATTTTGACTGTCCTGTGCTTTTTGTACCAGTACACACATAGACCCCGAAAATCCCCCATTCCCGGCTATATTAGTTGGCGTAGAATGTTGAATACGCAAATTACCGTATAGTATCAAGAGGGGAGCGTGGCCGAGCGGTTAGAGCACGGGTCTCGTGATACAGAGATTGTGGGTTCGAGCCCCGGGCCGGGCGGTTTCGTCTCCTTGTTTCATTGGAAAAGAAACTTTACTCTACTTGCTCCGTGGTCGGACAGTCACGTAAAGCCGTGGGTCCCCTGTGCGAATGCTCCTTCATGGGGCGCTGCATACAGTGTATACCTGTTGAGTATATCCAAGAATAGTTTTAGTACAGTGCTTCAGTGGCAAAATCTTTCTTAATTGAAAATACCAGGGAAAAAGAAGTGAAAAAAGAAATTGACCTTAAAGAATGAAATGCTAAAGAAATTTAAAAGACTTAAGTGAAATAAAAATGATTAAAAAAAGTGCCACCAGGAATCGAACTCGGCACCTTTCGGTTCCTAGGCGACGTCTGACCGATTGCGCCATTCGATTATTTTGAAGAAATTTGTTAATCTCATATTACGCAAATCAATTTGTATTAAAATGTATAAAATTATGTTACTTGAATATCACATTCGGGGACAAATTCTGTCAATTATCATTATATTTATGTAAACATAATGTGATTCAATATATAAGCTAATCAGGACAGTTTTAGAGAAAATCAAAGCAAATTTGGGTTAGGGTTAGGGTTTCAAAATTTCAAAATTTAGTCGGTGCTAATGCTTTTTTTTCGCATTTTCCTTCTAAAATGTCATCGTCTTTCTATCTATATGCTTATTTTAAGCGATGAGCATCAACTAGTTTTAAAGATGACTTTTCTACATAGACATTGTACGTGATAGGGATTTCAAAATTCTCTAAAGTTCAGTAACGAACACAAAACGCCCCCCCCCCCCGGGAAGTGATATTTTTTACGTTACAACCGCCCCCTACCCTGTTGATTGATAGAAGCCTTAACAATTATTACTATGACTCAAATTTTAAAGCAAAATAGCAACACAAAAAAGAAGATATCAATCAAGGATAGTTAAAGTCATTGATTAGACAGGCATAAATAGCCAACTATGATATGCGGTAGAAGATGTTTTTATTAGGGGGCTTGAATTTCCTTTTGAAAGGGATGGGTCTTAAATGTACTAGGGGTCATATATTCTTTGATATGAAAATAGGGGGTCATAAAATAATTTCATCAAAAATAGGAGGGTCAAAAATAAATTGTAAATGTGTGCTGGTTTAAAAAAAGAATATTACTATTTCATGGTTTAGTATACATGAAATGGCACCATTCTGTGTCCTAATTTCAAAAAATTCCCCCTGCAGCAATTGTGCAAAAAAGGTGTATGGACTCGAAATTAAATTAAAAACTCGTCCTCCTATAGGTTTTGGTAATTTGTAAAACCTTTCAACTTCAAACATGGATTGTTTATGCAGAAAGGTTGATACCCAAACATATAACACAAGTATCTTTATAATAAAATAATTGAACTTTGTTGCACATTTGTTAACACATTGAACAATACGGTTACCAATTTACTAGGAATTGGTCATTTGTCAACATACGTTTAGAACAACATACAGACTTAACTTCCAATTAACGATGAGCAAATGATATAAATAAACTAGAAGTAGCAAATGTCCATGTACTAACTCTGTACTTTATCCAATTATATCATGTTGTAGAATAAACACAATTTTTTTTTTAATTTCAGGTGGGGACTGATATTTAGATTTGTGTTAACTTGTCAACTTACGATTCACGGTATTAAAACTGATATAATTGTGTGACACCTATAAGAATTATAGGTTGCTATTCCATGCAAGTAATACCATAAATTAGTATTATGCAAATCAACTGTAATTAGAATCAAATTGCGTTTTACCTCATCAAAAGCACTATTAAACGCTGATGTTACGATTTGACACACTAAAACGAGGTCGTTTATTCCACTATAAAGATAAGTTAGCAATATCCAGACAAAAAGAGTAAAAGCAAAAGAGTAAAAGCTTGTAATCTGAATACAGATGATCACAGTCAAGTCTACGATAAGCTTAGAAGACAGAGCAAATCCCATTAAAGGGTATTACAATGTATGTTTTACATGTATAATAGATCTCAATATGTCCCTTGTCATGCTTGCTGACCGACTTTCTTAAACTGTTGCCTATTATTCAGAGCTTCCATCAATTAGTATTCACGTGGATCATGTTTCATGACAGTTGTTAGGGCATTTAGCAAATCGATTTATTGAAGACTGTGCACTATCAACATTGTCAAATTATTTTACAAATACCATAATTTCTATAATGTTACGATAAATGGATAATACTATTTTAAAATTTTACAAATAACTGCAAATGTCTTGAAACTGGCAATATTCTCTTCTTATAAAAATATATATGTGATGGCTCACCCCGAAATTGGGGTTTTTGCCAATGATATCAATTTTGATTTTATCATTTCATCTGTTAAAACATTTTCTAAGTTTTAAAATGAAACATTACTTGTTGAAATTGATCAAGCCAATCAGATCATACGTATATTCAATGTGTTGCAATATTCTACTTCTGTATAATATGTTACATGGAAACATTAAAGCAAGATGCCCTATGGATATATTTTGTACAATTCTAACAACGCTTTCGATGAAACTAAACTTCTTTAAAACAATTACCCAAACAAATAATATATCGTATTCAAGCTATACATTTTGCGTTCTGCTGAAAGTCGACGGATAGGCTTCTTTGAACCCTCCAGTGTGGAGCATCTAATTGCACCAATATATTAGCTCTTGATCTACCAATATTCCAAACTGAATGTAGCTAGCAGTGAGAGTGTGGTTTTAAAAACTGTTTAACCACACCTAGAATGGTTTGTTGTAGAAAGCTTACCATGTTTGCGATCTAGGTCAATATGGTTCACAAACTTTTAATGTGCAAGTAAAATTGATATGGCTTCGCATACAAACAATCTTATAACATTTTACATATGTGATGACTCACCCCAAAAAGGGGGACTTTGCGACAGAACACTTTTCGAGAAACTGATGAAAATAGGCAGTAAAAAATTAAGAAAATTATAAGAATTTCCAGCAGATTTTCTGTTGTAAAATGTGATCGCCTTAATCAATTTCAACAAGTAAGGTGTCATTTTAAAGCTTAGAAATGTTGTAACAGTTGAAATAATGAAATCAAAATTGATATCATCTTTAAAGCCCCCCTTTCGGGGTGAGCCATCACATATTACAAACACTGTTCTAGCGTTACATGAGTTGATTTCAATGATGTTTTAATGTGTCGTGTTCAGTGACGCTTACAGTAGATTAGGCCTCCGATCCTAAAATGTCAAGCTCATTGGTTTACTAGAAGCTGAGATAGCTTTCACATGAAAGCTTGTTTTGTATTGGTCGAAAGTAGAATATTGCTGAAAAGGCCAAATATTAAGCCAATCAGTGGTTCGTTTATAGAATGTGTCAGCTGAATGATCAAGTCCTTTAAACACACACTATTGATTTCGTGTAATGAGTGTATGAATGGTGTTGTGAGCAATGCTATACCATTTGGTAACTTATTGAATGGAAAATATAATAGCTGTAAATTGCTAACAGAATACTTGTCCTTTTGAAATCTGTCCATAATTAAGGAATAATAACAACAAAGGTAAGTCCCCCTCTCAACATTACGTAATAAAATCATAAGGAAAAACATTTTACCAACAATTATAGCTAGGAATACTTGTGTAACAGTTACCGAAGTACTGCGTGAAAATGAAGTATATTCATGACTTCTTGCTCAAATGGAAGACACAGACTGCCCTATTCAAAAATCACAAATTCGCAATAATTGACTCTGCAGGTCAGTAACGTATGTAACCACCACACCTGTTAAGGACCTCCTGGCACCGTCTTCTCATGGTGTTGATCAGCCTGGAGATGTGGGATGTCATTCAACTCAATCTGCAGATGATGGGACAGAACATGCAGGTTGGTGTTGGCATTGATATTGGGGATACACAGATCTTTTCAGCTGGTCCCAAAGGTGCCCCCAGAGATTAAGATCAGGCGAGTTTGCTAAACTTTTGGCGTAGCTTCCATATGGCTTCGGGCAAACACCCATTCTTCTAGCCACCTGCTTCACGGGGGAACCAGTCTCTTAAAAAAGACTAACGACAATGGCCCTTTCCTGATTAGACAAGGAATGGAACTGACCACCTCAACCAAGACCTGCGAAGAAGGGGCATGCATGTCTGAGTGACAATGAATTGATTGCACCTTAGAGTAATGTTCACTTTGTGGGGATTTTAAACTGACTCAGCCAACAGGTGTTTCCCATTACAAACCATAGAAATTCTTTTGTGACTTTTGAAAAGGTACGTTTTTGTCTTTCAGCAGAGCTCATTCAGCCATGAAGTCATTAATATCTTTAACTTTCACACAGCACTTTAATAAAAATATTAGAAGTATTCCTAGCTATAATTTATTGTTAAAATGTTTTACCTTAAGATGTTACGAAGTCATGTTGAGAGGGGGACTTACTTTTAGTGTTATATTTATTAATTATACATGATTTATTGTTATATTTCCAGACACAGTTTTACAGACGTTATCTATAACCATTACAGTTTACAAATTTATGATGGGTTATGGTGCTTGCCCTTGAATTTTCTGTTAAATTAGCAAAAATGTCAAAATGGTTTCCAAGTCAGAACACATTTAAACAGTAATTACGTTGTAACTTCAAAAGTATGAAGTATTTTAATAATCTGTCTAACATGTTTTTCTGTTTCCTTTAATACCAAAATTAGAAAATTTAATAAAGATCTGAACAAAATATAGGCAATTCGAAAAATGGTGATTTTTGCACAATTTTGGGTAAAAAGGGAGAAATACGCAAAATAATCAAATGAGCTATGAAGTATATGAGGATAAAGTGTCAGGGGTATTCTCTTTACCTCTTCATTGGGTAATCCTAGACTTATTGCACACATTTAAACCACTGCTTACACTTTGTCTAAGATTATTATTCTTTGCATGTATAATATTATGTCTTATTAGGTTGCTTGAAGTTAGTATTTCGAAAAGTGTCACACATCAGTGTACTCGGTGCTGATTTTACTATCCTAATATATAATGTCTTAAATAACATACTTGAATGATAATCACATATCTTTAATATGATCTAAAATAATAAAATAGCACCACAGCGGAAATAATTAAATATTCGCAGAGGAGGGTGGCCGTGGCAACGGTATCGTAGCCGATCCCCTGTGTGCATCATGTCCTATACCATCTCTAGCGTAAAGCCAATGGGATTCGTGGAAAAATACAACTTCCGGGATGGTCACTAAAATTATTTTCCTAATCAGTAAAAGAATATGATAACATCTATAAAAAAAAGTTGGGTTCACGCATGAACCCCAGCGGATTTGAAATAACATAATTAAGTTGATTAGTATAAGAACACTTTCGTAATTTTTTCAGGAAAGGTAAAAATATGATTTTTGTAATATTTTCTTCAATACGTGACCATGGAGACCCAATAGAAATACACGTAAATCGTATCCTAAATTGGTGTTTTAGAAATCCCTCGTAACCAAATCTAGTGGATGCTACTAATTGTGTCCTGTACCGCCTAAAAATTCGTCTTAAAGATAAATCTAGAAAATTAGTGGGCTGCAAATGATTGCAACGGTGCAACAGCTCTTTACGTCTCTGACTGGTCTTTAGCGTAAAAATGGTTAAAAGAAATAGGTCAACACTCCGTCGTTCTTAAGATTTATAGATGATTTGGTAAATAGAAGGTTACCTATTATGAAGTAGTTGTCATATGTTATTTGTTTAAGAAATGTGAATAGGAAATATACGCATCTACAACGGATTTAACTTAAAAGACATATCGATGAAATGGCGGCAGTAATAATGGCCTGAGGTACTAGTTTAAAACTATGCCAAGTTACTGAATATCCCGGAAATACGTAAAAAAAAAAGTTTGACTATAAGTTAAACAATTTTGAAATAGAGAATTGTCGATTGCAGTTTTAGATTGGATGTGAGTGTATTTAAAATTACTTGAATTCAAGAACAAGTTGTACTGCTGACAGGTCTGATAATTAATATTATAGAAAGATATAATATGGAAGGGACAGATGTTATTTTGATTTCTAAATTAAATTACTAATCTTAAATGCACTCTTACCCTGGGGTTTATTGTTCAACCAAAATCGATTTTACTTGTTCATATTATTCACGTAATGTAAATATTGCCATATTAATCATAAAACTTGGATATATTTAAACTTCTTTTGTACCCAGAGGGGTAGCTGTTGCAAATCTATTCTGAAATTTTTGTTGTTGCTGTTGCATAAAAACACAAAATCAACTTAAACCAAATGCATTTACTGTATCTTTATATCTGTTGTGAAGGTGGTAGTAAAGGTAAAATTGAATGTAGGGAAAGTTGGTGAGGAAGCGCCATCGGAAACCAAACAAAATTATTTATACAGTACATGTTAGAATTTGTGTATTCACTAATATATTTAAGAAAAATGAAATAGAAAATACCCTATTTGTCAAACCATCATCATCATTGTCATCGACATCGTCGTCCTTGTCGTCGTTGTTATCACCATCATCATCATCATCATCATCATCATCATCATCATCGTCATCGTCATGGTCATCTTCAGTGTCACCGTCATCGTCTTCGTCATCATCATAATCATCATCATCATCATCATCATCATCATCATTATCATCATCATCATCATCATCATCATAAAGTTCATCATCATCGTTCGGCTGCGCAGCAATTGACAACAAGTTCCCTCCGACGATTTTGAGCCATGATTCAGCATGCCATCTGCTTCTCCCTGAAGACAGTGGATGCATATTAAGAACAAGGTTGTTTGTCTTCCAGGTCTCCTCTTTCCATGTTTTGGGACACACAGTTCATACTTCTTGGCAGGTTCCTCATTAGGCATCCGTAGTAAATGTCAACAAATTCAGTTGTGCCAAAGGAGCTGATATTATCTCCACGCTCTTTGATTAATCATGACTTGCAGACATGCAACAATAATGGTGACACAAGTTGTATTTAACGGTTTAATTTTGGGTTGATATAGGGATACTTGAACTCTTCTAGAAATGCTCTATTTCCAGAACGCAGTCCATGCAAGAGTTTTAATTCGCTTCAGGTCACTATCGATGGATGCAATATAAAGTCATTTACATGGCTGATGTTTTACCATAAACTTGAAGGCGATGCTATGGATAACATTTGACAGTCATTAACTCTGTTCTGGAGTCCAAGATCTGGAGCTGCCAAAGAGGTTCGTGTTAGCTTCAACTGTGTACGCGACATTGATGACTAAGGCGCAACTGTGTTATAAATACGACAGATCTATCGGATTCCGATAACTATTTACGATAGAAAATATATTAGTATCCGAAAGCATGCAGATAATTTGATAATTTTTTATTCTTATATCACTCCTACAAAGGAAAATGATAATATTTATTATACAAAAAATGATTAAAAATCATCATGTATATTATGTGAAAAAACAATACCATGTGCCTATCGGAATCAGATAGCTCTATCGGAAATTTTTCACAGTCGTGCCTAAAGATGCGCAATGTCATCGGCGAAGTCTAGATCGTGTAGAATTTAGCCGTTTGTCTTCTTGATTGTCTTGGGTGAATCTCCATTCCGATGCAAGGTTCAGATGCCTTATATTAAAGTAGTCAAAAGGATTGTAAAGAGAAATGGTGATAGCCTATTACCCTGGATAACTCAAACTGATACATTTAATGATCCCGAGATTTCCCCGTCAATCATTGCACTGTACAGTACTAAGACTGCATTGACCAGAGAAGAATAGAAATTATTTATCTATTTATCGAATCGGAGACCTCTGTGAAGTCCATGATAAAGGCGACTTTCAAGGGCAGTTCTTTGACATTCTATGATTCTTCTTAGGGGCCGCTTCAAATCTCAACCGGCGGTCAGCCGCCCAGAACCAGCGGTTACGGGTGGTCAACCGCCAGTTGAGTTTTGGATGTGTATCTGATGAGTACAGCTGAGTCCTGGGCTGAGGAGGACTGACTGGTTCTTTCTTAGAATGGGTTTTCGTGTGTTTGAATTAGGTGATTCAAAAAGTGGCCGGGTGTACGAAGATTATTTCGAGAAAAATGTGTTATTATGACCTGTAGTTTGCATCTCTATTCCTACCAATCGTGTTTCATTGTACTTAACCTTGTGTCAATACGTCAGATTTACATTTCGATGAAATACAAATCGTATTTACTGTTATCTCTTTGAAATTGGGATTAAAAAATCTTGTTTTAGGAGTATTCAATATTGCAATGTCTGTTGTTCGTATAATGATACGTGGACATGTGCCAGTCTATGCGCACAATTCGTGGTAAGTATATAAACAAGTTACAAGAATGGATTATACAAAAAATGGAAGTTGGACCCTTGTTGAAATAATGTATTAAATTAACATTTGCACTGGTTCCATTTCTGTATAATGTTGATATTTAACTGCACAGATGGAAAATATATATTTTATTTGGTATCACCTATTAGTCAGTTGTCTCTAACTTATGGTTGCGTACCATTGCCCTTTTGTAACAAGACTCAAAAAATCCATGATGGGCGCCAAAGAATATGCAAATTTGGCAAATATTTGCATTTTTCTTTTTTATGATATTTTGTGTCATATACCCCAAATATTAAGTCCCTAGTATTTTTAGTTTAAAAAAAAATGATTTTTGGTACACTTATCCCCTTAAAGCCTCTCTGAACTCGATGTTAGTACCAATGGTTAGCTAACGATCTCTCCCATGTAAATATAATGAAATTAATACCACCAGGAAAAAGGTTGAGTGATTTTGATGTTATAATAATTATAGGACGGGCCAAAAAATACTTTTCAAACAAGCAAAGTAATTTTTCGTAAGGTATGTCCATTTCCGTACACTCCGATTCCGGTGGCTTAAAGGAGGTCAGATAAGGAGTATGTATAGTTTAAGTGTGTGTAACGAATGACTACCTGAAACAAATTTCAGGCACATTCAATGGCACAACAGAAATCGTTTTGAAAACGTGATATGAGACTAGAAATTAAATGGTTGTGTAACTGTGTAAATCCCATTGGAATGGGATGCAAATGGGTCATCTTTGAAAATTACATGCTTCATGTTTACCACAAGTTCAGTGATTTCTGATGCATAGAAAAAAGTATTCACATTATAAAAATATTACGACCGAGTAAGCAGATCAAGGATACTGGACGACTTTATGATTGTACATTGTTTTTGGATTCATGTAGTATAAACTGTATCAAGTAATACTTTTATTTGATTTTTATTATCCCTGAAATATCATATCAAATGACAATTTTATGCGAGCACGTTTTTGTTATCATCATAAATACAATTATACAGATTTGTCAAAGTTCTACACTGATAAGATTACCTCATTAAAACAAAATAGATATTTCAGTCATATGTAAAAATATAATTATTAACTTCATTAAAACAAGTTCATATTTGTAAATGCACTTGATATAAATTGACTTTTGAAGTGGTCTTAAAATGATCAAGTCATTATAGAAAATATACATTAATATGCATGAGCATATTGGAGAGTGATTGGCGAGTTAAAGATGAAAATAAAGCATTTCATGTAAGTAAACATTAGATTAAGTTTCAGTAAAGATAGAATTCATTAATATTTTGCTACTTCATGAAATCAAAACAAGCCAATAATAATTTATACAGTTTGTACCAGTATGGTAAATATTCATTAAGCGGAAGTAGATTTAAGGCTGAATAAACTGAAATAAAGATTTAAAGGAAATGTGCTCTAACTTACTTGTTCTTATGTATACATCTCTTATACATAATTTATGTTGAAATTATGCATCAGACAAACTGATGTAGCGCCTACAAAAATAAGATGAGGTGTTTAATATCAGATTTAAGGCTGTCAAATTAAGTAAATAAGCACTTTAAAATATAGCCAAGATGAAGTAAGGGTACTCAATTTGCATTTCATTTTATTGTTTAGAGTTAGACTGATCAAATGTCTGAATGAGTTTTGTTTTGAGTTCCTTTGTTGTGTTTCTTTTATTTTCTTGATTTGCATGATGGCACAAATTTCTTTATTTCCACTGTAAAGCATCTCATTAGCATCCAATACATGTTTTTGTGATGATAAAAATTCAATAATATTTTGATAATAGTCAAAATTAGTCATTGTATGCCAGAGATATAAGACGTCGACATGTTGGGGGGAAAAGACGAAACTCGTCAAAAACAAAACGTTGCCGAAGCCTTCGGCAAGGTAAATATTCAATTTTCGTTTTTTGATGGAAACTCAATTATATGTAAAATATTTGCTACATATATTACTTTGAAATGGTAATCTTAACGGTATTTATGAAGAGACTCTAAACATTCTGATCAATTTGCACTCTTGGGTTTAGTTCAATGTTTACATTATTTTCCAACTTTTTGAAAACCATTCCAGATTATGAAAATATTCATAGATTAATTCAGATAAATTATAATGCATATAGTGTGAATATTATACAGAAAAAACCTTACAATCCTAGCGTGTAATATTTTTGAATTTAACGCATAGTTAAAAAGTATGTAAAGTTTGCACGTTATAGCCCTTGAAATGAACTTTTAGATACTGTTTGTTTCATTTAAATCGGTTGTGTACAACAAACGTTATGCTTTGTCAAATATTTGATGTAAAAATTGGCTGGTCCAATTTCACGATTTTCTAAGTTCCCCTTGAATGAAGCTCTATTGAGTATTGTCATTGATTTACTTACTCAATCGTAACAATGTTTACTAATTTATTATGTGCATGCTCTCTTTTATTTGTGCTGAAAAAAATCAACAAATTTGTTGCAGAAATAAGACAGATATGATGAATTTTTCAAGGTGGCACCTTTTTAATCAATTCAGAAACACCCCTACTTTATGGCCAATAGTCATTACATTGGACCAAACAAAAATCCACCTAAATATTTGATAAATCATAACTTTTGTTGTACACTATTGATTGAAATGAAACAAACGGTATCTGAAAGATCAATTCATTGGCTATAAAATGCAATCTTTACATACTTTCTGACTATCCGTTAAACCCAAAAAAATTAACGCATATTGTAATTTTTTTCTGGGACACCCTGTATGTCGAGTTTTAAGTGCATTGCGTAACCAGAAATAATGAATGTTACTGTTTTCCCCTCATAACCTTTAGGGCGTTTATCTACGAAGGCTGATAATCAGTTACCATACTCACTTTTTTGACAATTTTTGACAATTCTTTATTTTCTGAATCGCCTTACATGGTCGCATAAATGTGTTTATAGAAAAGGAAAAGGGAAAGTATGACAAATTATATTTCATATTGAAACTGAGGATTTGAAGAATTAAGATATGTAATAAACTCATTTTGTAATTCACAACTTTCCTCTCATTTTGCCACATATGAGTGTTAGTTCATCTCGCTGTATTTATCAAATTATCAGTAAACAGTAATTGAACATTCAAATACAGATGACCCAATTTCTTCACCAACATTATCATTCAGATTCAAAAGTGAACATAACCCAGAGACTTGCAACAATCGACTATATCAATGTACATGTGTGTTTAAAAGTATCTTAAGAGAATGAACATTGAATGACACTAGAAAAACATTGAAAGGAAAATAGAAGCTGGACTTTGAAACAAAAATGTTGAATTGATCTTAAGCATCTAGTAGGTATACGTTTGTCTCTATGCTTTAGTTTAGTAAATACCTGGTAGGATTTTTTTAAATAATATATGTGATTTCATTTCAAACGAGCCGTATATGCAGAAAACTTCATTCTGCGATACAGGTGAAAATAGGTGTCAAATCGTAATTAGCCAATGTTGGTGTTTTAATTGATTGACAATCAATGTGCCTACTTCAAAACACCGGCAAAGTTTCATTTGAAGAAAATGATCGGAAATATGAAACACATCTGTATAGTTTGGGGACAATCAACGGAAAATATAGGGTTTACTGATCTTTGAAACACGCGCTTATCTCATTTTACTCCTTAACATCTTTAGACGGACCAAAACTTGACTTCTTGAAATTCTATGAAGTTAAGGTGTCATTATAATCCGTCTTTGCAAATATTAAAAATGAAAATGACGAGAGGTTGCATTTACGGCTAGTTTGGGATGGACAGTAAGATATCTTAATTTTAACGTTTACGCAGTTAACAGCACTTGCCATTATTGCCAATAATCCGCAATGTAATCAAGAATAGAAAGTGGGATTGTGTAATACCCATTTAGATTCCTGTTGACAACAAGTAATTCTAGTAATCCCGAAAAAACAGTGGCATTATTTCAGGATTGTAAATAATTTAGGTGAAGCATGTCTTTAAGTATTAAACTTAACAACAAATGAGACTATAAGAGTTGACTAACCCGGAGCTATGAATGTTAACCAATTTCTTATTCTGACTTAAAATGAATGAAACAAATTTCCACCTGCTTCTATGCAATTCGGTAATGTAAACATTTACTATTGTAATTTATCAATACCTTTAATCTAATCTCGTGGAAAAATCCATGAATTGGATTTTGTTCTGAACATATCATTACAAGAAGTAATTTATCCATTCCTTGAAGAATTGAATTCAGAGTCATACTTTAAAAGAAATTGTGGGTCTACATCAGACTACCTGTAAAAATTTAAATATTGTATATTTTGTGATTTGACATCACATTATCTATCAATATTTGTTTGCGTAAACAGTCCATTTAATAAAATATATTATGATAATAGTGGTTGGAGCCATGCATAATTTAGATGTGCACTGCATGAACAAACACTTGTATCCGTGCTGTATTTAACAAGAAATAGTCGTGTGGGTTTTATCCCACGAGTGGCACAAATTACTGGTACTCAAGCTTTGGTTTACATGGGTGGATGTTGAACTCCAGACAACCTGTTTGTAATTTTTCAAGACAAAATAACAGAGACAATGATACATTACTTTAATTCTTTAATTGACTAAACTCACTTACCTCTCATATCGATCCTTTTTTTTTTTTTTTTTTTGCGTTACTGGTTTGTACTGTGCGAAAAATGAAATTTGCAACTTTAAAAAATCGACCTTGAGGTTTTTAAAAGTTCATAACTTCGATGTTTCTCAGTCAATTGTCAGAAATAGGGTGTCAAATGAAAGCTTAAACTTCAGTGCTTGTGCACACTATCTTTAAAGTACGTTTGCGTCTTCCGGGAGTCTTTATTAATTTTATTCGAACAAATTTTGGCTGAAAACACAATTGCACTCGAGTTTTGAGCGATGGAAAGTCTATCGCAGTATGTGTATCATCTAACGAAAACCATATGTTGTATAATGATTCAGATACAGACAAAGGTATTTTCATTTAATACTAATGCATCTTGTATAAGGAACGAATAATTAACAAATAGAATTAACCCTCATCCACCTAAGATTCTGAGCATCTAAGTATTTTTAACATCCTTTGCGGTCATTTTGATGGAAAAAATCGAAAGAATACCCGAATATAAGGGTAATCAGTCAGCCTTCTTCATTAAACAAATCAATGTTTTTTATTTTCTTAAAGACGCGCGCAATAGAATACTAGACTATGATGACAAATGCATTATATATACATCGGTTGTATAACTACGACATAACAAACTAGTAAAAACAACGTACCGAGATGATTCTCAGCATTGCTGTACATCTTGTTTGGCTTATCGATAAATAACAAACTCTAATCTTTTGATGAATTATTCACCTGAATTCTCAGTGTACTTTTTTGGTTTTTGGGTCATCCAATGTACGGTAGTTTGATTACGAAAAGATAAAATGCTAATTTGCTATCTATTTCAACTTTGTTAACCACATATTCATTAGGATACGTCAAATTATTTCAACTTCAGATGATAAAACCAGTTATTTCTAAGCATATTTTAAAGACAACAATTTGTCACCCCTTGAACGTGAACTTGAACATTTTGCCTTGATGATACAAAGGTCGTGGTGATATCTCCTTGGGATTTGTCAAAGTCAACGAGTATTTTAGGGATTGACTTCTACAAAGATATCCTTGACGGAGTTGTGTGTTTTCTTCATTCACTTGTAACTCCAAAGTAACATAGTATTTAAAGGTTCACTATGTCCATTGCATAATGTGACAACACTTTAACATGTTCACATGGAATTTGCGACAGAACACTTTTCAAGAAACAGGTGAAAATAGGCAACAACAAAAAAAGAAATAATATGAATTCCAGCAGATTTTCTGTTGTAAAATTTGATCGCCTTGATCTATTTTAACAAGTAGGGTGTCATTTTAAAGCTTAAAAAATGCTGCAACAGATGGAATGAAAAAATCAAAAAATGATATCATCTGCAAATTATCCCCTTTCGGGGTGAGCCATCACATGTAGTGGATACTTTCTCCTTTCATGGTACCAACAATTCCTTTTCGCATTTTCTTACCAGTCGTGCGTCATTTTAGAAACATAATGATGAAAAATCATAGGTAGCCGTGAATATTAGAATATTTTTTACAACTTTTACGCTACATGGTTTGAAACACTAACCTGAGCAGAGACAAGGGATTGGAAAAAGATCCAGTCTGAAACAACTTATTGGCAACCAAGGAGACCAGGGGCCAACGAGAAAATCTTCTCTGATGTCATCAACATCTCTAGCTCAGATGAGGATGTCTAAAACAAGAGAACAACAAAGTTTCAAACCATGTAGCGTAGAATTTAAAAACATAAATTTGTCTTATTTTGGAACGTATCTGCACTTGTCAAAATCAGATTTGGTGTTTGGTTTAAATAGCAAATAAATCTGATTTTATAAATTCATATATACAGTACACACAAAAAAAACGAAAGAGTAAGTAGGTACTCGTCTCAGTAAGTAGGTTCTCTTCCCCCCCCCCCCAATTTTTGCTTCAGTGCTGAAAGGTATACAGCTAGCATGCTATAAAAGGTTCGCTTTTGATACAAATCTGAATAGACACAAATGATAAACAGAAATAATAAATAAAGAATAAGGCCGTAATAAAAGTCACCATCGACGATATTGAAACTAACAAATGAGTGAAATTCTCGGATTTGCGACAAGTGTACATATTCCACCCGTAAATACTTTAATCTATGAAAACCACAAAACATCACCAGTTCCAAACACTCAAATCCCGATGGATTAAGAAAAGAATCAAAGGGATGCAGAGCTTCAACCTGTTTCTTGAAAACTAAGCAACTATAAATTAAACATAACCAACGTACATAACAAACAGAAGTAAATCAGCCCCTAGAGCACTATTGCAATGAATTAAATTGATACTTGACCATTTCAGATACAAAGTGAGATTTTCAATGCTGGGATGAAATGTTTAAAACTTAAAACTTTAGTGGTTTACAGCATATCTGTATTAAAACTTGTTGTATTTATTATAGCCCCTAGAAAAGCCTTGAAATTATTGTGGTTTGTCGTAAATAATTCAGATCCAACGTCTTGTTGCAAACATACTCTTTCTAACTCTGTGGTACGTACTTTGAATCAAGGGATTTATACTGATGCGATTTAGTATTTGATTTGACGACAATACGAAAAACAAATTGTTTGGGAAATCGTCAGTTATCACACATGTTAAAATATCTGGACATGCAGTACGAATTTAATCTGTTCAAAGTTTGTAATATTTGATGGCTCACCCCGAAAGGGGGGGGGGGACTTTGCAGATTTTATCGGTTTTGATTTTATCATTTCATCTGTTACAGCATTGTATAAGCTTATTTAACTTCATTTTGCTCTAGGTGAAATACATGTCAAGGTCGTAATTTTTCGAAATTGATTTTTTGACAGATTCACAATCATTGTGCTTACAACAAAATACCAGCAAAGTTTCATTTCAAGAAAATGATACGAAATGTGAAATAAGTCTGTACATTTTTAAGACAATCAACAGAAAATATAGGGTTTACCGATCTTTGAACGCGTTTATCTCAGTTATACATTTTACTCCCTGACAATCTTTGACGGACCATAACTTGACTTCTGAAAATCATGCGAAGTTCATTAAGGTGTCATTTTAATCCTTAAAGCATGGTCTTTGCACATAATTTAAAAAGTGAAAATGACAAGAGCTAGCATTTACTGCTGGTTTGGGATGGACTGTCACAATTAGTCAATGAAGTCAAAAGATTTAAACCACAAGAACGGGTGTAATAAAAATTAAAGCAAACAAAATGACTGCTAACGCTGAGCTTATTTTTCCTAGGTAATATAACTACAGCTTAATCCAGATTCAAAATTAATAAAGACATATTCCGCTATTAACTGGTGCCTGAATTGATAGATGTAATTCACGCCTAGATGATATTCTTAACTATCAAGTGCTAAGAAAAAATCTAAAATCTAAAGACTACACTCCATCACTAGAGAGTTTTTTTAATGAGAAAACTGGCAACATATATTAACAAACATCCGGAAAAGGGTTGCAAGGACAACTACCTTATGTAAAAACTTTTAGGGGTGTTTTTGCAAAGTAGTATTATCTCGTCATTTTTCTATTAAAAAAGGAAGACATTGAGATAACTTTTAATCATTTCAGCTGGGTTTTTTTCCAATCACTCGTGATAATTATCTCATCAGAACTTTGTCTATGCCAGATTTTCAAGAATAAAACATATATACTACTAAAATGAAGTTTCAATCAAGCTATAGCAGTGGCGTAACCAGAACTTTTCAGTTGAGGGGGCGAGCAGGGGCAGGAAAATTTTGCAGGGGGGGGGGGCGAAAGAGTTTTTGCGAAAGACATTTTTCTTGGGGGCTCCCGAAATCCCCCACCCCCCTCTGGTTACGCCACTGAGCTATAGAAAGATCTGCTCTGAAACAACAAGCTAAATACTAATGTATGTCTTGAAGATTCGAAATTATGATATAGAAAGGTTCGAATTCTCCTTGCTCTCTTACAATTTTTAATGAATTGTACTTGATTTCTGAAAAGAAGCATTGATGCTCACCAGTATTTATTTGATATTCCGTTTTACATATTATCATTTTTTAACTTCTCCAGATTTAATTCAACTTCAAAAAATGAGAAACAATTCAGTTCTTAATTCTCTCCAATTTGCTTTCAACAGACATTATGTAAAATCAAAATTCAAACACCAATAGTGTGAACTCACTCCCATGTTTTTAGTTGTTGCAATGGATTACGTATTTATTTAATTGTACTGTTTCGATAGACGTACTTTGAATGAACTTGATTACATATAATGCCTATCAGTGTCGCTGCTAAGGTCGTATATCGCGAAATTGGGGCAGATGCTCAAAATTGGTGCAAGCCTCCGCATCCGTGTCCTTTAATCACAAAATTTGTCAATGACAACTTGAGGAAATTAAACCGATATCTACAAGTCAAGGTTTTGGCTCGTAAGTAAGTAATGATTCTTTCGAGTTGAGCACTAGTCATGCTAAGACGAATGGAGTATTTCACCAAAATGTTTAGTATATTGAATTATTCAGCTGCCTTGACGCGAAAGTTTTAATAAAGATTTTTTTTAATCTTCAAACCCAGCTTTTTGAGAACGTCAAGAGCAGAAGGGTTGCAAAAACTAATCTGAAGATTAAGAAACACCTTTTTCATTTTTTCCCTCAAACTTATATAGCTTTTAGCTGAGATTGTATTCAATTGGCTGTACACTAAAACGAACTATACATACATTCTTAACGTGATGATTTGATATCGCACAAAGCGTTACAGATAAAACGTGTTGTATTTATCATAGCCCCTAGAAAAGCTTTGCAATTATTGTGGTATATCGTAAATAATTAAGGTCGAACGCCTTGTTGCAAACATGCTGTTTGTAACATTGTGCTACGTACTTGGGATCAAGCGATTTACACGGATACGGTTTAAGTATTTGATTTGACGAAAATGCAAACAATTTCTGTTTTGAAAACTGTTAGTAACCGCATTTTTTAAAACAAATTCCTGGACTAGCAGGACGAATAATCTGTTGAAAGCTTGTTATATGTTGATTAAATGGATCAATCTGCTGAAATTTTGTTTGTTGATAAATTATTCAATACCCATGCTTTATAAAATGGCATACATTTTGTAATCAAAATAACAGTTTCACAACTGTTACATCAAAACATAACGAGCGGTTAGAGCACGGGTCTCGTAATGCAGAGGTTGTGGGTTCGAGCCCCGGGCATGGCGGTTTACGTCTCCTTGTTCCTTGGGCAAGAAACTTTACTCTAATTGCTCTGTTGTTCGAAAGATACGTATCAATGGAATAATTACATGATCTTGATTTTATTTTTCATTGACCCCTTACGTTTTGACGTTATTATTAGGATATAATAAATCACACGGCTATCAGGAAACAAAGCAGAATTGCTAAATCATATATTAGGGAACTGAAAAAAACAATATG
Organism: Ophiothrix spiculata; assembly: GCA_000969725.1. NCBI lineage: Eukaryota > Metazoa > Echinodermata > Ophiuroidea > Amphilepidida > Ophiotrichidae > Ophiothrix > Ophiothrix spiculata. Next base: position 30,256 of record JXSR01S018015.1, read on the forward strand.
CAGGGACTTGACATTTAACATTTAAACCACAAGTAAATATGCAAGGGTACACAAATTATTACAAATTAATATATACGAAATAAAGCAAAAAAAAATACTGCTAACAGTTTAGCTTATTTTTCCTTGGTAATATAGCTACAGCTTAATCCAGATTCAACATTAAAACAAACTGCACTAATAACTGATGCCTGAATTGATTAGGCCAATTTACATTCACAGGAACCCACCTATATAGATGATATTCTTTACTATCAAGTGTTAAGTAACATATACGGGCTAATCCATTATTTAAGATATTTTGTACAGGAAGGAAGGATTCAAAATGAACTTGACAATTTGATAAAACTTTTAAAGACTAGACTCTATCACTAGGGAATTTATTTAAGAGAAAACTTGCAACATAATTAGCAAACATCCGGAACATAGAAAAAATATCAGTTGCAAGGACTATTACCTTGTGTAAAAACTTAAGCATTCTGTTCTTGTTTTCTTTGGGTGTATTTGCAAATTTGTTATCTCGTCATCTATATGAAAAGAGTTGAAATCACTTTTAATCATTTCAGCTGTTTTTCTCAATCACTCGTGATAATTTTCTCATCTTCATAACCTTAACGTCAATTTATTAGATATTTAGATTCCATGTAGATCATCAAGTCAATTATTTTCCAATGGCCCAAAAAACTTCCTGGCAAGTATGATCGTTAGTCATAATATTTAATAATATTGATGCTCATATTGCACCATTAATGTAACACTATGCCTTGCTATTTTTCAATAACTGCACATGTATCCAAT
>JXSR01S018017.1:0-10152 GCA_000969725.1 Ophiothrix spiculata
ATGTTTATCAATTTACTTCAAAAATCAATTACTGAACAGAGAAAGCCAAGTGGGACAAAAACATTAACTAACATAAACTATTAAGTCAGATGGTCCACATTAACTGACTGCTGAAAATGTTATCTTATGTCATTAATGTTGTAAAGGCCATATTGGAGCAGAATCAAAATTTTCAAAATTTAGTTTTCAAGTAATACCAAAGATATTTAGAACCCAAATATTTGAACATTTTAAAAAGACTAAGGTTTAAACAGTCAGCCCAAGCTTCTTTAAATATCTTATTTCAGGAAATGAAAGTTACTGATTCTTGTGTTGGTTTCACTCCAGGATTTCATTTTCATAACTTACTTATCCTGCTATTCTTGGAAAACATTTAATTCAACGTGTTGATTCAAAGTGGTATCGTTGCATTCTCAAGATGGCTTTAGACATTTTCTCCTGGATTTTGGCACTCTACTCTCTCTGTATTATTATGAATACAACAAATACCATGTTACATGACATACCAACGGAAAGTTTGGCTTGTAAAATGTACAATGGAAGCAAGCTTGATTGCTCATACAGGAGTCTGCTAAATATTCCAGTTTTGGATCAAAAATGGACAACTGAGCTAGATTTGAGTCACAATGAACTGACAGAAATACAGGGCTCACCATTTATGAATTTGTCAGAAATGACATACCTTGACCTTAGCTACAATGATATATCAAAATTGGATCCAGCAGCATTTAAAGGACTTGGCTCTTTACTGAAACTGGACTTGAGCTTTAATGTGGTTCTACACCGGTTACCAAGTGGTATATTCAGCGAATTGCAAAATCTCAGTTTTCTCGATTTGGCTCCCAATGAATTGGTACATGTACCTTCTCAGACATTTACTCATTTGCATTCCCTGAAAGAAGTTCATGTGTTCTATTTTGGGCCACAAGGAACACTAGACAGTTTCTTATCTGATTTTCATGCTTTGACTAGTGTAGAAGTATTTCATTTATATACTGCCCCTGTTAACATAACACATGCTACATTTGAGCCATTAAACGAGGTAAAAGAGTTTTTATGGTTATGTTATCCAGCAGCAATGAAGTGTTTCATTAACGAGACTTCGTTTAAACCATTTTCCAATTTAACAAAGCTTGTGACAACCTTTGATATTTTACCAGCCCTGGGATCACTACAGTCACCAATACAAACTATTGACTTTATAGAAGCATTTGAACCTAACACTAATAGTCTTGATAATACCACATTCAAAAGTTTGGTAAATGTCAAAGAATCTCTCACATCACTTGGGATCTCTTATGTACCATTGAATCAAATAAAAAATGATGCATTCATTTCAATGTCAAACTTAATCATGTTAAGTATCTCTTCTTGTTCAATGGAACATTTAGAGAAGCATGCATTCCGTGGCCTTGGTTCTTTGCAACATTTAAATTTAAGTGACAATGCACTTACAGAAGTCCCTTATGTTGCTTTCAGTCCATTGATGTCACTTAAACAAGTAGATTTAAGTTCAAATGTGATTTCTGCTATTGAGATGGATGACTTTGCATCAGTTCCAAATTTAACCTACCTCAGTATTTCAAGAAACAAATTTAGAATCTTTGGAAGTATGGATACAAGATGGCTTCAATCACTTCAAAACCTTGAGCATTTGGATATCGGAAAGAATACTAATCCTACTCACAACAATTTAGAATTTGATCTTCCAGCTCCTCTCTGTTCTCTTTATTCATTTGAATTAAGTAATCTGAACTTTGTGATTTTTAAAGGATCATTATGCTCTATTTTCCAAAAACTTTCAAAACTGGTCATGTCTGATTTACTTATATTTGGCTTCCCTGATAGTTTAGCACTTCAGAAATGTCATGCATTAAAAAGGCTTGATTTATCAGGTATTGCAGAAAGTATTACGGCACTTGATCCAAAGAACACAAGCATTAGCATACCCAGTCTGGAAACACTTGTTTTAGCAAGAAATGGACTTGAATCAGTTGAGCAAATATTGCTTATCAAAGCACCAAATTTAACTTCATTGAATGTGAGTGATAACAATATTAAAGCAATAGACATCTTTATGGGGAACATTTTCATAAAACTATCTTATCTCTATATCGATGGAAATAGCCTTGAATCACTATCTGGGCTTGAACAGTTAACATTATTAAAACATCTCAATGCCGCAAGAAATCAACTCACAGAAATCCCTCAGTGGCTGCTGTCCTCATCAAGCAAACCTGTTCTTGCTTCACTAGACCTAAGCAACAATCCCTTCATCTGTACTTGTGAAATGGAAGGATTCACAAAGAATGAATTCAGAGAATGGATTTTATCTGATACAGACACATGGCTAGAAACAGGGGAATATGTCTGTGCAACGCCTGAAAATTTCAAGGGAATGAGTGTTAGTCAAGTAGAACTAAACTGTAGGTCACACAGTGGATTTTATATTGGAATCAGTGTTCCGTTTATACTTCTGTTTCTGATGATCATTATACTTCTTATCCGTTATCAGTGGTATATCAAGTTAAAACTGTTCTTACTGATCAGGAGATTACGTCCCTTTCCTGAAGTTGATGAGGAGTTTGAAATGCTGCACCTACAGTACAATGCGTATGTTGCATACAATGATGAGTCTGAAGATGATGACTGGGTGAATGAAAGCTTGCAACCAAATATGGAGGAAGGGCCTGAACCAGTGAAGCTGTGCATAAAAAGTAGAAACTTTATGCCAGGAAGTTCTTTGATAGACAGTATCTCAGAAAACATAGCATTGAGTCACAAGACCATCTTGGTTTTGTCTCCAAACTTCGTGACAAGTCAGTGGTGCTACCATGAAATGGAGATGGCCCAAATGAGGCTCATGGATGAAAATCTTGATGTCCTCATTTTGGTTTTATTGGATGACATTCCGAACAATAAGATAACATTAGCGCTTCGCAAGCTTCTTTGTAAGAAGGAATGCATTAAATGGCCAAAAGACAAAGCTGGACAGAGGTTGTTTTGGCGGCGATTGAGAGAAGAACTCAAAGCACCTGCTCAAGTAGACCACCGATATTGCACGTAATAAACCTACACATGAAATGGGCCAAAAAAAACCACAACATTTTTTCATATATTTGTTGTGTCTTAAGATTTGACTGTTACATTTAAAGAATAGGAACTGTGAGTTGTGTATTCAAAAGGAGACTGTAAAAGCAACATTTTAGTGATATAATTTGTTTTTCTTAATACTGAACCTTGCTTCCAAGTTTGTCTTAAAATAATCCCTCTTTCATAAACTGTCTTTGATAGATATTTCCCCTTAAAACCACTCTTACAAAATTTTGTGTTAGAAATTGCTGTAAACCCATTATTTGGTTTTCCAAATGACAAGACAGTCAATGAGTTACGAAGTCCAAATTTGCTAACCACAATCTGTACACAGTAAGAAACATATCATAAGCCTGCTAACATAAAATTCACATCTATATAACCCTTAGAATATCCAGCAAATACATGCTTAAAATAGTGCTACATTCATTAAGTAAATTAATCTCAAAGCATATCAACATGCCTTCAATTCTAACTTTTTCTAAGGATACTTTTAACATTCAGATCCCACTGACCTTGAAATAGTAGCAAAGTACAAACTCTGAACTTCTGACAAATCAGATTAGCAAGTTTATCATGCTCATTTTTTGAAATTAAATTATAGACTTGATGTATTTACAGGTCACTTATAGCCAGCCATCGGGAAAATGTCAGGTGTGATGAAGTTAACTTGGAATTCTTAAAGTTTGCTTTCAATCACATGAAATATGAGTGCAGATGGGGAATTTTGGGGAAGAATTTGAGATTATGATAACTGAGAAATTCATTTGGCTTCTATGTTGCAATATTTTACAAGTTACAAAGATTAATATGTGATAAAACTGTTGAGAAACAATAGAAAATTAAGCTTTACCATATGAAAAACAGTGACATTCAACACTGAATCCCTAAACTACTAAATGCTGATTCTAATTTGAAATCTCTGCAGCCGGCTCTGGTACACAACCTTGACTGCAATTAACCTCGTCTCCAATACTGATATTCATAAGATTAGTAACCTGCATGCTGAAGATACACACCTTTCATAACACTGGATTATATAACCGGGAAAGGGGAGAGGGCAAGAGTATTCAACCTTGACAGCAATAATCTTGTCTTCGACACTGACGTTCATTCGATTAGTAACCTGCATTCTGAAGATGCACACCATACAAGACCCTGGAAATTATTACCCGGGGAGGGGGGGACTCGACCTTGACTGCAATTAACCTCAACTCAGTCAGTGGAACTGGTTTGATTAAAACATTACTGAACATCCAAAACTCTGGTTGTTGTTTCTAGCAATGACTTACAAGGAGGAATCACAAATGAAACAATCTGATTTGCAATTCCAAAAGCAAAAGGAAAAGTTGCCACTTCAAAAATTTAAGTAACAATAGATAAGAGATATTGGCTGCCAAGTCTAATTTTGTATCCAACAAATAAATCAAGTTGACCAGCAGTATGGTCAGTAAATTGACAATTTGATATGATATGTTTCTATTTTTGATTAAAATGCTTGGTGATTACCATGAAAAAGTTCCAATAAACCAAAACTTGGGTTAAAACTCCACAACATTGATAATTTCCTCTGTACCTTTAAATATGAAACCTACCTATAACCCCTAATCAATGGTAAAAGTTAAATTCAAATGATGCCATTTGTTTCTTCTGAGTTTGTAATTCAAAGACTATTTCTTCTGACTTTGTAATACAAAGAATAACAGAATCAAAATGTAAAACAACCAATTATTTCTGTGTGTTATGTAAGATATAAAATGTTATCTTCACTACACAGAAAAAGAACTCATCAGTTCCCCATGCAGACAAATAATATGGATCAGAAATATCGTCTTCCTGTCAACATTTTGTCTTATGTGCTGCATAGCATGACAATTTCCTGCATCTTGCATTACTCTTATGGCATCAAGTAGTTAATTCACTTCTTTACATGTGTGCATCTTATCATTGAACAGTTAATTGTAAGGTGTAATAATGTACATTTCTTTCATCAATTATTATCTTACTTGCATAGAATGTTGTCAAACTGATTCATTTTAACAAGCAGACAGAAGGAATATTGTGTAAGCAGAAAGCTTACTAAAATTATGATCTCATACACCTTAGGCAAAATGATATGTTTTTTTTTTTTTTGTGGGGGGTTGTTTGGAATCTTCAACTTCTTCAAAATTAACTAGATCTTTTAACAATCCTTAGAGTAAACTTGATGATAACATCAGGGGCGTAACAGGTGTTGGTCGCCAGGGGGGGGGGGGGCAAAAATTCCCCCCTGATGGAATTTTTCCCCCTTCTCTCCCTTTTTACCTAAAATTGTTATAAAATGTTGGAATTCGCGCAGAGCGCGAAAAAAAAAATTGTTGCAAAACTATGGCGAATGGTAAATTTTATTTTAAAAATTGACAAAATAGCATGAAATTCGCGCGAAGTTACCTAGATCTTTTAACAATCCTTAGAGTAAACTTGATGATGATTATTATTATTATTAAATTGCACTTATCTAGCGCCTTTACAATGTGTTCAAAGCGCTTTACAATACAAATCACACAAAGTCAACATGGTTAAAATAGAATAATACAATATACACAATATATATACAGCAAGCATGATAAAGTTAAAAACGCAAGCTGAAAATACCCAGCATAAAGTACATGATAAAATTCACAAGGCAAGAATGACGAGGTGAGGCGGTGGATGGAAGCTACACTGTGGGAAATAAATGAGTTTTCAAACGTTTTCTGAAAATGCTTACGGAGCTGGAGCTGCGAATTGAAAATGGAAGAGCATTCCAGAGTCGCGGAGCTGCTACACAAAATGAGTTGTCACCATACTTTCTAATTGTTCTTTGAATACGAAGAAGCAATTTGTCATCACCGGCACTTAAACACAATGAGAAGAGTCTTAAACTGAATTCTCTGTTCTATCGGTAACCAGTGCAGTGATTTCAGTAACGGTGCCGATGGATGAAGCCTTTCTGCTCTAAATACAATTCTTGCAGCCCTGTTCTGAAGTTTTTGTAATTGTTTGCGATCTCTGGCAGAAATTCCAAGCATAAGCGAATTGGCATAGTCAAGTCTAGACAAGATTAGGGCACGAGCAAGATGGGAGCAACTTTCTTGAGTTAAATACCGACGGATTCTGTAGATGCATCTCAGAAAGAAATTTGCAGTCTTGATAATGGTTTTTACATGATCAGTCATAGAAAGTGTTTGATCAAAGATGACACCAAGGTTGCGAATTTTTGTTGATTGCTGAATAATTTCATTTCCAATTGTTATGCAAATGTCTTTGATCTTTGGAACATTATATGCAGAGACGGCGACGAAAAAAATCAGACTTATCATTGTTCAGCTTGAGTTTGTTTGCAGTCATCCATATGTTAATTTCTTCGATGCACGATGCAAGCCGAGAGACAGCGGTAGATCTTTCGATGTCAACTTTAGGGTCAAACTCAAGGTAAAGTTGATAACATCCAAAATGACATAGGAGATTTAGCACTATACTCACATGCAGTTTTACCCTACTGTGTAGCTCGTTATTTTCTCAACAAGGATTACAGCACCCATCTATCTGTAAAACCAATTTGTCTACCAATCACTAAGCTCATCAAACTTTAGTGAATCAAAGCATTTTGTCTTAACTAGGCTATGTTCAAGTAAAGACCATAGATACAAGTCCTGCCATTCAAGTTTCAAATAGTTGCAAAATTCAACAGTCATATTGGGAAACACACAAAGGAGGTTACCAGACAAGCAACAGGTTATTATGCATTAGGCCTAAAAAAAATTGTTGTGTTGCCCTCAGTGCCTGGTCCGAATTTTTCACAAACCAGGACCGGCTTTTTTTTTTTTCCATTTTCAATTTGTTCATTTTTCAATATTTTACCTGTTTTCTGGGCTAAAAATCTCTATCCAAGTAACTTTTCGTTACAAAGCTACACCAAACTCTTTCATGACCCACAAGTAGACCAACAAAACAGTTATATTCACTGAAAAAATCAACCTTTAGCGACATGAATCTCTCTCCGCGTCAACGTTAACCATCAGAAACACAGTGAAAAGTAATACAGGCCCAACCCAACTGAATTTCGAACTACAGTCTCACCAACAGACATGAACAACGCTCTGTCTTTACAGCAATATGTACCACACACTTACAAGTATTGTAGCAGAGGTGTCTGTTCACAGTGAACTGAGGACCGTGCACTCAATGTTTTTACCTATTTAGCATTTTATTTAATAAAATAAAACACAAGCGGAAAACACAAAAAAGAAAATATAAACAAAGTTAATTTATATTTATTGAGCTATGTGAAAGTAAACATGATACAAAAATAGTATAAAATGTGTCTTTTAAGCATTTTCTCAGGCAGTTATATTTAGTTAAAATAGCGCCAGCTATACGGGTCATAATGCTGTCTCTAAAGACTGTCGATAACCCATGTGCCGTAGTTTGTTTTCGATCATTTTAGGTTGTTTTTTCCCATAAAAATGGATAGTTTTGCGGTTTGTTTGACGGGGCGCGGAGGTTTGTTTAGCTCTGTTGCTAGTATTTTGCTGGATGGGGATTTTTTCTTTGAAAAACACCAGAAGGCAAATTCAAACCTAGTGCTGACGGAGGTGAAAATTGCAACCGGGCCCCAAGGTCCATAAGTAACCTTTTAAATGCAAAAATTGTATGAGTTTGAAGAAGAAGAAGAAAAAAAGCCTACCTACCGCCCAACATAAAAATTTGCACTTGAGGGCAACACAACAATTTTTTTTTAGGCCTTATAAATGAGATCCTCTCCTGCCATATGCGGGGAAAAAATCAAGTGAGCAGTTTGCACTGACTAAAAAAAAAGAGCAACTACAGAGAGAGAGAAAAAACCCAACTTTTGAACTTTAATGTCATGTTAACCATATTGACAGGAAAAATAATTGGTTTCCAACTCTTCAGTTTGCTTATTTTAATCAGTCTCACTGAGCATATCAGCAAATCATAAATATTGATTTGTTTACATCCACCTCATATAAGATGAACTCTCAAGAAAACTTAAGCAATTTAAACAACTTAATCTAAATAACTTTGCTTTTGAAAAGGAATATGACAACAGGAACAAAAATACTGAAGGTGTGATATTGTCAAAAATAAAAATAGTTGACTGAAGGTGTGATATTGTAAAATATAACTGCAGGTGTGATATTGTCAAAAATATGATATGAACCAAAATACCAATTCTTGATCACAGTACAATGATGCAAAAAAGTGTCCTTAGAATATCAAATAAATTTCTCCACTTTATTAACACAACAAATGCCAACTTAAGTGTGATTTTGTCAAAAGTAGAGCTCCCTAAATTAACAGGATTTGTGTGATCGAACACTGTGATTATGAATGATTGATTCTCCTGCCAAATAACCCACTGATTTACCTCACACCAGAAATATGAGAAACTAGAGAAAAAAATATTCACCTGCTTTATTACCTATTCATATTGTTTTCTAAAATTTCATTTGTTTAATCGTGATCAGATAAATGCAAACCCGAGATATTTCTTATAGTCTTACCTTGTTCAGTCCTCATATTGAAACATCCAAAACATATAAAAGAATAAATCTCCTTAAAACAAGATGCATATGCAAACTACTTTAGATGCAAAACAATACCTCGCCTGAGCATGCATACATATTAATTTGTTGGTTCCTAGCTTTCTATAATTTCACAGCTGAGATTTGCAAATTTCCATAGAATTTTAACTCATAAAGCTTAAGCACTTGCAGCAATTCATCTTTCTAACAATCACATTCACTAATGCGCAAAGCAATTAATGTTTGTAATTTTTAATGCAATTAAAGACAACTGTTATTCATACAATTTGAAAAATATGATGCAAAAATGTTTGCAAATAATCTTAAGCCATTAAAGATGTTAGCCATAACTCTCTTTCTGATTTAAATCAATTTCCGAATAACATATATTTTATCCATATTTGGGTAGGAAATTATCTATCAAAAGCTAGTAATTGAACCCAATCAAGCGACAATGTATATTTGGTTTCTTAGAAGCATAGAGGCATTGACTGGTGTGGGGTCGATGGCAAAAATCTACCAAAAGTTCCACTTGTCCTAAAAAAAGAAGCTTTGCAAGGGATTAAAAGTCCACTTTTGGTACAAATGGTCCAAGATCAGGATTTCTGCAATCACCTTAAATCTATTATTTTCATTTGCAAAATGTTTTACTTCTGTAACTTGCACATGTTACTTGCACATATTATTAAATATTCTCAGGAGACACTGGAAGTCAACCAGCAGCTGAGAAACTGCCACCGTGCACAGTTTCGAAATGGATTCTTAATGTTTTTACAGATGAATCATTATTTGCCCCTTTAATTCTCATTATTTGCCAGGAGGTACTTTGTAAAAGCTGTTGCATTTGCTATAAGTATTTTTTCATTCTGTTACCAAAATACAACTATTTCATTACTATTATAGAAGTATTGATAATCAGTAGAATAATTTGATATTTTGCCATTTTCGTAGTACATGTAATTATAGCCTCAAATCCCTCTAAAACTATTTAAATCTCTTAAATTACTTTATATTTTCCAAAATTACTTATGTGTATGAAATGACCTGACTATGAAAATTTGCACATTTTCATTCAGGTCTGGTTCAGAGTGGTTGAAAGCAAAACAATTCTAGTGGATTTTAAGATCAACAAATACAATTAAAACTAACATTGAATGGTGATGTTTCAAATCACTTAGGGTAAAAGCTCATATGATCTCCTGATCATTTTGACACCTTTTTTTATTGAAATCGGCCAAAAAATGAGACAATGCAGGCCAAAAAAACAATTTCGAGTAGGGAGGGTCAGAGGGGGGGTCTGAAAATGTGAAAATTTGACCATTGCTGGAATTCTACACCATATTTTAGCAATGTTGGGGTGTATACTTGTGTTTTTGAGGTCAAAGAATCCATTTGTACAAGTTTTGACAACATCAAAATTTTGCGTGTGTAAAACAACCATTTTAGGTCAAATTGGGCAATGAAGGCACTTTTGCTGATAAAACAAACATGG
>JXSR01S018018.1:2918-13576 GCA_000969725.1 Ophiothrix spiculata
AGCATTTGAGGGGAGCAGGGTGGCTCAATATAGAGCTCATCACTCTCCTCAAACGGAAGTCCCTGAAAAAACACATTTTTTCTGCCCAAATTTGCATTATTTTGGCAAATTTATCTAAAGTTTTGAGAAGAAATGGAGACAATTTTGAAAAATGAACCCATCAAAATACCACATTTTGCGAAGAAAAGGGACTGATTGAAATACCAGCCTAATTTTTGCTACCCGACTTTGTGGCATGTCCCCATAATCCCTAATTAGCTATACCCCATAGGGGTAGATATGGGGAGGGAGTTCTATCACAATGAGCTTACAATCAATGCTTCTCTCTCTTGTAAACTGTTGAAATGGACCCAAAAAATCTTGTCTTTTCCAATGACCTTTTTCCCTGATCATGGCTAGCATACTTCATAAAATATGATGATGAAATTATTATTCATTTCAGATATGGCTCAGTTGAAAACTACTTGGAGAACATTGGCTTTTGTAAGGAAGACCAGGAAGACTTGAAGAGGGTGCTACAGGCTGATGAGTGATAAAACAAATCATGCTTATAATATAAATTGGTAAAGAATGCACTGCCGCCGGAAAGTATTTCCGCACAAAATCTTTATTTAGCCATCTCGAGATGTGTTTATCTGACTTTCATAATTTTTTGACAGAATCTATATTTTGTAATTATGTATAGAATCAAAGCAGAATTGCACTCATTGAATTCAAAAATATGGTGTAAAATACATATTTACCACTTTAGCCTATGTATAAAAAATAGAGTTTAAATAGATTTCTGCACATTTGTTTGAAAACTTACAACCTTAAAACATTCAATCCGGTTGCACAGCGATAATGAGGTTATGAATAATTGATAACTTACATTCTAATGAGATTTGTAAGTTACAGTAAGAAACACAATTCTTTTTTTTTATCAAAGATCCATGCTTTTATAGGTAACTTAGGTATTCACAATATATAAATCAATTTTCTTCTGATATTTAATCTTTTTTCCATTACCATAAAAATGGCAGATTTCATGGGCCACACATACAAATACACCGCAAGTATAAATCTCATTAGAATGTAACTTATCAACTGAACCTCATTATCACCGTGCAACCTTATATGGCTAAATAAAGGGTTTTTGCGGAAATACTTTCTGGCGGCAGTGTAGAGCTCTTACACAGGCACAAAGGTCAAACTATGAATGTTTTCCTGGAAGATGAACACTACATTTACACTTTATATTAGCTTTAAGACAATAGGAAAACCGTCTTTTTTGCAGAACTGAATTCATGATCATTTTTATGTAACATTTACGAAGCATCTATAATAAGATATTGCATGGGAGAATCTGTGATTTCCAGTTTATCTTCATGAATATTGTTGAGTATGACCTACTGACCTTATTTGCATGCATTCTACATTATAGTCACCATGTAGTTGGTGCAAAAAGAGGTGACTACATAATGTTAGAACGGGAAGTTTTACGGGTCTACTACGACCATATGATGTCTCAATTACACCAAACATTTTGATTTTTCGCCGATTGTGGTCATGATTTATCATGTTTACTTAAATCAGATGATGATTTTATCATATATTGTTGAACACAAAATTTTTGGTTCAAAATTCTATGATTTTATTGTCCAGTTCAAAAAGCTCATGACGGGCGGGTACACGGGTTTTAGTCCCAACCGTAGTGACTACATGAGTTTAGTTGTGTTGTATATGTGACCCCTCATATCGAAAGTACCTTGAGGGTCCCAAAATTAAAACTAATATATTTGGTCTCATCTGCAAGCTGAGATTTTAAGCTTTAAAGTGACACATTGCTTTTGGTTATTAATGTTTGGTTGCAAAGTTAAATCCAAATTAGCATTATAAGGCATCGGGCTGATTCTGAAAACTAGAGTTCTGAGAAAAGTTTTTGTACTGTGTACAGTGCACATTTATGTTTTGGATGTTGGAACCTGATTGAAGAAACTTAAAATGTAACGTTTCTGATGAAATTAGACATTCAACCTCGGACCTATTGATACATGATGGATCACATATGTGGACCGCCGCGGCAAAAGGGTGCAGTTGTCGGCTCCTACATGTTGCTCATTGTAGCATATCTGATGCATACAAATAGCATATATCAGATATGCTACAAGGAGCAACATGTACGAGCCGACAACTGCACCCTTTTGCCGCGGCGGTCCACATATGTGATGGCTCAACCCGAAAAGGGGGACTTTATAGGTGATATCAGATCAGTATTATTGGCACAGTTTGCAGTGTCATGAGGTTTTTCCTATATCATTGTTAATATTTATCAGTATTTGTGCTGCACACAAGTTTAGAGGTTTTATTTTTACAGTGGATCAATGAGGACTGATTTGCAAGAACCTTGTGAATTTTTTTACTTTTGAGTGAATTTTATACTTCATATACAAATCAATATGAGGGGTGCTCTGGCAAAATGAGAGGAAAGTTGCAAATTTCAAAATTGACTTTATGACATATTTCAATTCTCTACAATCTCAGCTTTTGAATGATATATAATATGTCACACTTTCTTTCCCCGTTCTTCATTTAGAAACTGAAGTCTTAAGCAGTCTACTGAATATATTATAATAAAAATTAGCTGCAAATCGCTTTCAAAGATACTGATTACTACAGTATCTATTAGCAACATGCAATCAATTAACCGTGAATAATTGCACTTCACGGCAAAGTTGACCTTAAGAACTTTAGGAATAGATAAACACTTATGCATAAATGCGTTTTATGTCAAAAAACGAAATTTGACTTTTTCACCCTATTTTTACTTTAGATGCCTTTTATTCAAAATGTTGATTTGCGACTTTCCTCTCATTTTGCCAGAGCAGCCCATATATAACTAAGCCCAAGCTCCAGGGCATATAACTTTCATTGTTTGAAATCACAATTTAAACACTTGATTAGCATTAAACCTCTTTCAAGAATATGGCCTTATGTTTAAACAATGTAATACTTATTGAACATAGTTTAATAGCACCTTACATTAAAAAAGACACTCCGAAAGATGACATTTCATAAACTTAATTTGAAGTCAATATAGACCAATGATTTTATTTTGTAATCATTTAAAGCTGTATACCATTTGACATGTATTACAGTACCAAAATTATGTATAATATACAAAATGATTAGGCCAAAGAAAAAAAATAGTGTGTCTCAGCTTCCCGCGCACGTAGCTTTTAAAAATCCAAATTTAGCGCATTTCTTTTTTTTTTTTTAGGTTTTTGAGAGATTTTCAGTTTTGTTCATGTTTTTTTCCTACTACTGGAAAAAAACATTAAAGAAACGGTCGCAAAAAAAAAAAGTGGCCGAAAAATGCAATAAAAAAAAATAAGGGGGTATTTCCGCATCCGCGTAGCCCGTTTTTACTAAAAAAAACCAAAAAAATCGCATAGCGCTTAGGGTTTTGACCTTAAGTAAGCTGAGACAGAGTTCTTTTTTTTTTTGCCTTATAAATTGCACATAATTGTAGAATTAGCACTTCATGAAACATTTGTAGTATCAAAATCTGTCCAAAATGACACTCTGGGCCCATATTCATAAAACACTTGTACTGCTAGTTTGCAACTCACTCTATTAAAGTAGACACTTCAACAACCTATAAGCTGATCGGAGAATGTTGATTTTTACATCACTGAGCTACATACACATAAAGCAGGAGTGATTCAAACTCAGCTTGTTTTGGCACCTAAATCGAGTGTTTCTAAAGAAAAAGAAAATAATATAAAATCGCTAGAAATGTCTAATTAAAGGACTTTCAGTTAGTTATCAACTAGAGATACATGTCAGGAGCAGCATTTAATGAATATGGGTCTAATGTTGTTTTTTTCAAAACACCCCCTAAAGGGTGGAGGGTTCTGAAGCTAAAACATACCCTTTTTCCCCTAATCACACTCTGAAGAGTTTGTGTGTACCGCTTCCCCCAACTCCGCTTCCCCCGCCTCCACCACCCTGCCCATCATGAATTCTTTTAGTCACAGTATCATCATTAAAAAGGCTAGAGTATTCCCCATTACAGGGCTGAAAGTGCATTTATTTAGCTTTAAAATGAGACGCAAAGCATAACAATACCTTCATGTTTGGCAGAGATATCATCAATTCATTCAAGTCGAATTTGGAAAAACGTAACATCGCCACCTTTTTTTGGGTGGCGAGTTCAAGACGCATGGCCATATGTTACTGTATAGAACTAATTATGGTTATCATAATTAGACACATTTTCTTACATATCACCAAAATGGAACATAACCAAGCCATGAAATTTCACATGGGTTAAGAGAAAAATATGAGCAATATTTTGATACCAAAATTCTCAATCCAAATGACTTTCTTGCACTCACATGGCAATTTGTAACAATTTGAAGTCAAATAGATATTCTGTCTAACATAGTTTTTTGAATGGTGCATTCAATTATGATGTGTTGAATGTTATTAGGCCCAATTTATAACTATAGCAATTGAATATGCCAGTACAAGACAACCCCAACTCCAATAGCTCTCTTCTTACAAAATATAAATTTATGCAAATCTCTGAAAATGCTTTCACATCACTCAAAAAGCATTTCCATGTCTATATCTCAATCATAGTGTCACATTTGACCTTGTAGTTGACCTTTTTTTAGACATTGTTAGATAATTGTTATAGTATATATGTGTACCGCCGCGGCAAAAGGGTCCAGTTGTCGGCTCGTACATGTTGCTCATTGTAGCATATCTGATATTATAGTATATATGTGTACCGCCGCGGCAAAAGGGTCCAGTTGTCGGCTCGTACATGTTGCTCCTTGTAGCATATCTAATGTATGGTATTTGTATACATCAGATATGCTACAATGAGCAACATGTAGGAGTCGACAACTGGACCCTTTTGCCGCGGCGGTACACATATTATATAGGTGCAGAGGGGAGCTCATGGCCTTGGGGTTTTCTTGTACTGGCTATTTAAATATAGCAACTATATTGCGAAAAAACGCAAATAATATAAACCAAATTGTTTTAGTCACTGAAGTTCCTTATAACAATTAATTGATTGGTTGAGCTACTTCTATGAAAAGATATTCAGTTTTTTATAACTCAAAAACAATTTTGGTGGAGTTTTCTTGTAATAGCATATTCAATTGCTTGAAAGGGATTAGCAATAGCTTTTGTGGCCTTAAAGGCTTTTCTTGTAAGTCAGTGCTAGCTTTTATGAATAGAAGTTTATATAATTTTAATAGAAATAGCAATATGCTACTTTTATGAATTCAGCCTATTGAATCCAACAAAGTCATTCAAATTTCTTGAATGACTGATTGCTTCACTTTTAGAGAAAAAGCACATTCCTATTTTTAAAAACAATCTATAACAAAACTTGATCATAAACAACTCAATGAGACAGTAAAATTCACAGAGATATTGTCATTTTATTTTGTCATAGGCCATGGAAGTTCCTGGATCTATGGTTTTGTATGCACGTGAATAAGTTTTGAATGAAAATAAAATTTTCTTAACAATAGTATTTGTGTCTTGGATTTATTCATTTCAATAAAATATGTAAAGACTGAATTGCTCATCTCCTTCAAATTTGATTTTGGTAGGGGTGTGCCACTGGGAAATGTGAAGTACCACCATGTATATACCAATTTTCAAAAAAAGGGACCCATCCAAATACCAAATGCCCAAATTTTGCCAGTAAAATTTACACAAAAATTGAAATTTTCTGTGGAAATTTACGCTAATTTGGCACAAATTTAGGCTGATTTTTATGTTTGAAATTTAGGAAAAATCCAAAATTTGCGCCATTTTGGTGCAAATTTCAGAAAATTTTGAAAAACAGACCCATCAAAATACCACATTTTGCAAAGTAAAGGACTCATTGGCATACCAAACAGCCTGGTTTTGCTACCCTAGTTTGCAGCATATCCTCGTAATCACATCTGTACGCAGTACCCCTCCCGAGCTCATCTCTTTTCAAAGCATTTGAGCTAGATCACTTGATATGTGCAATATGGTAGGAACTATACAGCACTATATGCATTTGAGGTTTACAGATTCAAATATGATGTGTACTGGTACATCAATTTTTCCAAAATTATGAGTCCTTCCAAATCAAAATTTCTGGTCCATGAGTAAAAAAGTCGAAAAAAGACCAGTAAGCCCTATTTTTTTCTGTTAATTGTCATTTTGTATTAACAATCATTTTTTTGAAATAAAACTTTGTTGGAATTTTGAAGTAAGTAAAAGGATTATGTATCTGTCAAAAAATGACATGTATTTAAACCTGTAGCGCAAAATGAAGTTTGCTGCATATAAGGCTATATGAACGAACACATATGTACATTTTTCAAGAGTTTCATGTCTGTTTTTTTGCTAGTGATATTATTTCATTTCACACCATCAAGTGAGTGCATGACCTACTTATTATCAGTCCAGGGCTCTATTTCATAAAACTATTTAGGAATATTCTTAAGTATAATTATGTAACGTTACTTCAGAACAAGAATTTTTTGAAATTTTTCAACTTGGAAGTGATCAAATTTCCCGACTTAAGGCCAATATATTTGAATAATTTAAACATTTCTGCCATTGTCCTATACAGATGAAGTTGTAGGTAATTGACCTTTGACCTAATATAGTCAAATTAAGATCAGACCTAAAGTTAAGAACATTTTGAATAAAGATAGAAACTTTTCTGTTCCGTTTTAAATTTTCTTGACAACTTTGGAATAGGAATTTCATAAACTGAAAATAATTTAACATTTATCATCCAAAGTTGCTATAGGAAATTGAACTCATTGTTCTCAAAGTCCAAGATATTGTGAATTTATAAATAATTATTGTTCTGCAGACCAACTTAGGAATATTCTTAAATCTTTATGAAATAGAGCCCTGCACTGTAATTAGTCACATACCATCGATTCCCATTGGGTTGATGAAGCAAGAGATTAAATCAATCAATCAATGATACAAGTACTTGCATTACATGCTACCCCATGAAGGAGTTTATTCGTACAGTGGACCAACGGCTTTACGTGACTTCCGAACCACGGAGCAAGTAGAGTAAAGTTTCTTGCCCAAAAGGAATGTTTCAGTCAAGGACATAATTGATGGCTCACCCCGAAAGGGGGGACTTTGAATGTGATATCAATTTTGATTTTATCATTTCATCTGTTACAGCATCTTCTAAGCTTTAAAATGACACCTTCCTTGTTAAAATTGATCAAGGCAATCACATTTTACAACAGAAAGTTTGCTGGAAATTCTTATTATTTACTTTATTTTTTGCTGCCTATTTTCATCAGTTTCTCGAAAAGTGTTCTGTCGCAAAGTCCCCCTTTTCGGGGTGAGTCATCACATATTTAGTTGGCTGTATATGGCATGGCTCAAACTTACGTCCTGCTAATCATCAATTCTGCTCTGCACATTACTCATTGACAGTATTTTGCAGGGCTTGAACTCAGGACCTACTAATTATCAGTCCTGTATTACTATTGCACATAACTTATTGGTCATATGAGGCAAAGCTTGAGCTCACAGCCTAATTATCAGTTCTGCGCTGCACATGACCCCATGGCTGTATGTAGCTGGTCTTGAACACATGAACTACTAATTATCAGTCCTGTATTGCACGTAACTTATTGGTCATAAATGGCAAAGTTTGAGCTCATAGCCTAATTATCAGTTCTGCGCCGCACACGACCCCATGGCTGTATGTAGCTGGGCTTAAACACATGACCTACTAATTATCAGTCCTGTATTGCACGTAACTTATTGGTCATAAATGGCAAAGCTTGAGCTCATAGCCTAATTATCAGTTCTGTGCTGCACACGACCCCATGGCTGTATGTAGCAGGGCTCAAACTCGATAACCTACTAATTATCAGTCCTGCATTGCACATAACTTATTGGTCATAAATGGCAAAGCTTGAGCTCATAGCCTAATTATCAGTTCTGCGCTGCACATGACCCCATGGCTGTACATCGCTGGGATCAAACTCATGACCTAATAATTATCAGTCCTACGTATACATTGCACATAATTTATTGGTCATACGTGGCAAAGCTTGAACTAACAGCCTAATTATCAATTCTGCGCTGCTGACGATCTCATGGCTGTACGTAGCTGGGCTCAAACTCATGACCTACTAATCTGCATTGCACGAACTTATTGGTCATACGTGGCAAAGCTTGAGCTCACAGCCTATTTATCAATTCTGATCTCATGGCTGTATGTAGCTGGGCTTGAACTCATGACCTACTAATCAGTCCAGCACTGCACCTTACTCGGTGGCTGTATGTAGCAGGGGCTGAACTCGCCACCTCCTAATTATCCATCAGGCACTACTCAACTTCACCATACAAGCTGGAAAGACTGCGCATCTCGATTCGCAGCCCATGACAATCAGCTCAATCATAGTGAGATCGTCAGAGCAAGCATCCACAAATACTGGCGGGTACTAACTTGACGTTTGAATCTTAGCCGTAACATAAGACCCTACCCTGATCATGGAAAGTGAAACCACGGCTGAGTGATGGTAATATATGCCATGCTGAAGAACAATGTGCAGAGTGTTATCGCTAATGACAGCTCAAAGTCATCTCCCTGGAAGGCTGTGGTGAATGGATATAAAGCATTGCCCCAGCATGCATCTTGTTTGCATAGATCACGATCTCTGTCAACGTAATACCTGCAAGAATTATTAGATTAGGAAACTGTTAAAGCATGACATTCATTCACTCTGCATATAACCTAGCCAACTTAATAGGCGTTGGAGCACAATTAGGCCACAACTTTGTGCGGCCGGTCGCAACCTGGCCACAGCCTTGATTTTCCAAGATGGCAACCGTAGCCTTGATTATGCACCTATAGATAATGTCAAAAATGTGTAATGAATATTTTACACTAATCTTGAGGTGAAAAATCAAATCTAAGGTCGCCATCTTGGAAAATAAAGGATGCGGCCAGGTTGCGGCCGCAAAATGTTGTGGCCTAATTGTGCTCCAACACCATAAGAATTTAAAGTACACAAGATAGATGGACTGAAAATACAAAATGCACTTGCCATTCTGGACTGCATGATGCACTTATTTCATGCTGATTTTGTTTCAATGTTTCATTGGGTTTTCTTTCAATGCGTTTTCACATTTGAAAGAATCAATTTTGTTCATAAATATTATATTTTGTCATACATGAGTAAGATTTATAAATATGCATTTTATTTTACTCGAGAAACTGAGAAAATTTACACACGTAAGTTAAAATCAGCAAGAGTGCACAAATTTTGTTCCATTTCACTCAAAGAATGAAAAAGAGTTTTTAACCATAAAATTTTTGGCTAATAGTAGTGGAGCACAAATAAATAAGCCAATAATCGATAATCTGAATCGGATTACTGAGTATTTGATGAACTAATTGGCCAGAACCAGAACTGATATCGATTAATTTTATTGACTTTGTGCAGTTACAGCGGGTCCCAAAATGCCAATAAATGGATGCCTATAAGGACACATACAGGAAAATGAAAATCCTTGAAAAAACTGCATGACATTGATGACAAATACCCCGGGCACTCAAGCATATATTGCAGGCATAGCGTGACCTCAGTTTTTCAAATCACCCCCTAAAGGGTAGAGGGTTCTGAAGCCAGAACATACACTTTTTCAGCTATTCACACCCTAAATCGGCATTTTATCGATACTGTTT
Organism: Ophiothrix spiculata; assembly: GCA_000969725.1. Lineage (NCBI taxonomy): Eukaryota > Metazoa > Echinodermata > Ophiuroidea > Amphilepidida > Ophiotrichidae > Ophiothrix > Ophiothrix spiculata. Next base: position 12,640 of record JXSR01S018018.1, read on the forward strand.
TCACACTAGGGTTTGAAAAAGTACCATATTTCTTGAAAATTACCCCAAAATTGCTGTTTTCTTGGTCACGATATACCTGCAACATTATATTTGAGTGCCTCCCCCCCCCCCCTTTTGTGAATGTCACAGTACTGGTGACTAAGAAAGACTGGACCCATGGGACGCTGTCATTATTGCTAGTAGTACTGTTGTCAAGGTGGTTAGCAATTGTACAGCTAGCCCCTTTGGCTGCAGAGCACTGCAATTGTAGCTTGGATGTGGTATACCTAGTGTGAAAAATTAGATATACTATATTAACACAGATATTGATCGGGTGTAGTATACTCATCTCCAAAAAAAACACCCCGGACTGCTTGCATAATTCACCCTACATTTTATTTCTATAGATATGGAGTCAGTCTAGCGCAATTGCTTGCTTACGCACAATTTGGCGGAAAAATGTAAGATTCGTATTGCGTAGTATAGTCAAGTTATTGTAGCCTGTGACCAGAACACAGAGCAGGGTCACTTACGCATTCGCGCATTATTTGTCCAGGCATGGCGCCCGCGTGGCATCCTTTAACTGTGGGTGCACATAGCTGTCCTGTTTCCTATCTGTACTTTCTTTAATCTATGACTAGCCTAATCACAGTAAATGTTACAAATGTGTTCTCATTCAAAGAACAATATCATTAGCCTAGCCACAGAAGATATTGATGAAAGGTTTTAACATAAAGCATAATATTACACACACGACTATTTATTTCATTTTTTATAAATCTGAGAAATATTATACAAACATATTTTGCAACTGATAATTCTTACCTAAGGCCAAAAAAAATAATTGTTTGATTGGCGTAACATAGAAAATTAAATAGGGTAGGTAGGTCGGATTTTTTTTTTTTTTTTATAATTTTTTATAATTTTCTAAGTCTATGTTTCACATACAAGAACACAA
>JXSR01S018020.1:16602-37120 GCA_000969725.1 Ophiothrix spiculata
TTAAAACTAGTCAGTAACTAGTCAAGCGACTAGCCTAAACTAGTCCAGCTTGCTGGACGAACGTCAAGCTGGTCAACAGACTAACTTAAAACTAGTCAAGCAAGTAAAATGAGACTAGTCCAGCATGCTGGACTAGGCTAAGTTAATCATCCTTGTTAGTCCAGCAATACAGACTAACTTAAAGCTAGTCTAGACTAAAAACGTTCATTTCAAAAAAAGTAAACTTAAGTATGACAAAAAAAAAAAAAAAACCATATGTTAAAATGCTCGTCAAGAGAAAATCGTATGGTCTATATTGGCTTTTGAATGCCTTTCATCTTTTACTTCATAACAAACTTTTACGTATCATAATTTGAAATATTTTGATGTTATGGCTGGTTTAAAGGTACCTGGTCCGATTTTACAAATTTTAATTTTCACTGTCAAATGAAAGATAACCACTTAATATGTTTCAATTTCAAATTTCAGTTAAATCGGAACAACCGCTTTGATTTTATAAGCAATTTTGTATTTTCTACTTGCCTATACTTTACTGTGTCGGTAATACTATGGTTACCATTATTTAGCACATTTTCACTTATATCTCCGAAATGCAATACATTTCAGCCGTAAACTTTCACATGCGTAATGAGAAAAATATGAGGAAATATTTTAGTACCAAAATCTCAGAAAGTTTAAACAATGCTGACCCTATCGGACAGTTAAGCTAGACGATCACATAATTATGTCCTTACAATTATCTTTCGCAATGTGCGTAGTGTGATTTTGCCTGTTATTTGCCAATCCTAGTGTTACTGACACATGTCTAGATAGTTATCTCGCCATCTAGGGCGATAATTCCCCCTGATCCACTCTTATTACATATACAAATCAAAATGATAACGAATCAGGATTTCATTATCAACTCTACTTATCTAATGTGCATGTTTATATTTATTGCAGAATATGTTCCATGGCACCAATATTGCCGTTACCATTAACCATTGAAACGCATGTGGAAAATAAATGATATCTTGCGCAGATGTTTAATGTGTTGCCCCTCCATGTTTCTCTTTGCCATTTTGCTATAGCATATGATGCTCACTATGTTCAATCTTTTTACTACTGTGTCTAAATGGTTATTTGGTGACCAACAGAGTTACTTCTTTTTGTCTGAACTTCAACATAGTAACGATCAATATCTCCTCTATCATTTGCTTTTATCAGAGAGCGTATTACTTTGGGGAGAACAAAAATATATTAGAGTCATCAAATCAACTAGTCACCCGGGTCGTTGCTTTCTTAAAGCTTAAAATGATATTGATCTCAACTGGTTGTGCTTTAATTCTTCCTGCCGTTGTAAGACAAAGTGTGCTCATGGTGAACAGTATACTTTGATTTCATATCATGGAGTAAAAACTTTAAACAGGAAAATATTTTTTTCAGAGAAACAACGAAACATTATTTCAGGATAATGTTTTAGCTTGTTTTTAAGCTTTGAAACAGTTCCAATCCAATCCAATATTGTTATGTTCCCATTCCTTATTCTCTTACTGTTATCACACTATTAACAGTATCAGAGCAATAATCTTATTTTAAAAGCATAAAATTCATGATTACTTGCTTTTGTTTTCTTTCGTGAAATTTAAAACGATCAAATTAATTTTGAACTCATAGTTCCGCTTTTGCACTTACATAACTTAAACGTAACTATTTTATCAAAGGAGTGGGCCAAATGGTTTTAGTAAGGTAGATGTGATTAACTGCATTCGGTGTGAGGCGTTGGGCCGTCGGCTCATTTTATCCTTCGTAAGGTCGAAAGCTCATGTTTGATTTAGTAGTGTACGTCAACTTTGTAGGTTGCTGAATTCTTCTGCCAGTTACAGTTCTCGTATTACTCTAACAAGGTAAATATTGTAAAAGATCGAAAAGATGAGCAGTGAGCTAATAAGGAGCTTCAAAAACTGATCTTGTGAGCGACGAAACAAGGCGTCACACCAAGTGCAGTTTAATTTCATGACCCCTACGTTCACCAGCTGGTATTTGTGCGTTATGCAATGAATACGCGAATACGTATGGTCATTCTTCTTCTGCTTTGTATTCATTTATTCTATATTTTTCCTTTGAATATTGACCAATTATTACATGGTGTATCTTATTCATTGAGAATTGAAAGGCAGTCACCTTTTTTAACTTATTACTATACCTCATAAATATTTCTTATTAAATTATAGTGATCAGAATGCCTTGTTTGATAGTTGTGAATGTTTGATCTTTCTACAAAGTAATCATTAAAAGCCATTGGTAATTCATGTACATAAAATATATACATTAACACCCCTAATTCTAAAGTATACATATCAGTAACAGTTAATAAATAGTTTTTTGCAAATAGTGGACCAGTGTGACTCCTGTAATGGCTATTACAGACGGTTCTAATTGCCCATTTTTGTAGTTTTATAAGTTTATCAAGGTATAATTTGCACGTATCCCCCCATTATACTATAATTAAGGTATGGTAGAACTAAAGTACAGTAGAGTGTATGAAGTATACGATGAGGAATATAATGTTTCAACTTGTTCATGACACCAATATTTCTAGATATTGTTTTTGATATGCAATCAATGTGATTTTTCCACGTTAAGTTTTCATCTATCAATACACCAAGAAACTTTGTAGATTTTACCCTTTCAAGTTTGGTGTCATTTAAGGTAATATCAAGATTGTTCGGTGCCTTCACAGAAGTCATATATCTGCCTTCAGCAAGGAAGAAGGAAGTCGTTTGTATACCAAGTGTCCGTGCTCCTGTTACTGCCATCAATAATGCAGAGGTCAATGAAATATAGAATTCCTGAATTTGCAGGTGACATTTTTAGCACATCAACGCTGGACAAATGACGACAAAGATGATGCACATAAAATAATATCAATATTTTTCTTTAAATAGTTGAGAGTGACTATGCTGGAAATTGTGGTCAATGAACTGTTTATACTTTTTAATTTAGAGTCCCGTTGTAAAAGTATTCTAAGTAGTCTCTCTGGAATCTAAGTTCGCAATCCAAAGACGATAACGGATTCATACTATAATTCACGGGACGGCAAGTGTTTGTGTGTGGGTTAATCAGTTTATAACTCAAGACCCCTTGACCCGATCTGGGCAAAACTTGAACCATGTATAGCAATTGACACCCTGAGTGTAACAGGCGTAGTGGGGGTGTCATCCAAGGTCAAAAGTAATCTAGAGGTCAAAGCTTGAATTTGTACAAAAATTTGACCAAAAGACATCCCAGGTCATTTGGAGGTCACGGCAATAACGCTAGAACCCCTGACACTACTTGGACCAAACTTAGACCATGAGAATCAATTGACCCCCAGACCTTTACAGGGTGGTTCAGTTAAGGTTACGCAATGTCAATGGTCATCTAGAAGTCAATCTTTATATAGTCCATTAAGCAGATCTAAGGTCATCCAAATGTCATTTCGAGGTCAAAAGAACAGTTTAGGTCATTCAAGGTCAAAACCAAATTTAAGGTCGAATCATGAAATTGAACAAACAGTTAAATATGCCGAAGAAAGGAAACACTTCAGAATGAATCAAGGTTTGAAATCTATCTTGAGTAATAATAACTAAAAACCTAACTTTCAAAATTGAAGTTATTTGTGGAAAAATAATTTAGTTTTAGTTCCGTGCCGATGAATAATAATACCATGGGAGATGCAGAGATAACAATTTTACAAAACCCACTTGGATGTCCAATTTTAAATCATTTTCTATGTGTTATATTAAGAAGAGAAAGGAAAAAAGCAAAGTGGAAAAAATAGGAAGACAATCAGTAAAACAAAAAAGATAAAATAAAAGGATGAAAAAAGGCAGAGTAAAAGACAAACAAAGAAAATGAAAAAGGAAAAGAAACATTTGAGAAGGGACAGTACTTTTTACGACCAATACCTTTGATTAAATAGACTTATTTAAATCAGGTTCAAAAAGATGGTTCACTAAATATTAATCCTTAATACAGATAATTTCATGAAAAAGGAAATAAAGAAGGAAATACTAAGAGTAGACAGTTCTTAGACATTTTCACACCCGTAAACACCTTGATTATTTATTCTAATCACGCTCAATGAGATGGTTCACTTAATATCCATCCGTATTGCAAACACTATAGATTACCTTCTTAGCAAGAGACGTGCACTGACCGTTAGGTAATTCACCTCCTTATAAATCAAATCAAACACAGATTCTTTGAATCAAATGGCTTCATTAACAAAATGTAGGTCAGTTAAAGCTGTAAAATCACACTTACAAGTTTAGTAAAACGAGAAGCAGACACCTGAAGCCTTGGAAGATAAGTTTTCCCTATAAGTTAAATGTGTAGGTTCCGATCACATTCTCATCCCCCAGGGCTCAACCGGAAGTAGTATATTTTTTGATGCCAAATGAAAGGTCATATTTTTCTGATTATGAATCCAAAATTTCATCTCCAAGTTCTTTATAATTTCGGAGATATAGCACAAAATGTAAAAAAAAAAATTGCTAGCCTATACGTATTTTCCATTTCTTCTGTATTAACATAAACTCATAAAGCCTCATCACCCGGGTTGCATACTTTCTTTTGTCTCTCAAGAGAAAACACAACAAAAGCAAAAGCGATCAGTTAAAAGTAAATTATACACGTCCTAAATTAGGAACCTACACCTTTAACTTAAATCATACAGAAGCAAAGTCACAGGTGTGGTCTTCCTGCTTATTATTAAAAGGACTAGTCTAGATTCCACCTGCGATTAAATATTTATGAAAATGCTTTAAATAAAGCTTAAAAGTATAGCAAAATCAAAAAAAATGAAAAAATTTACACATAAATGGCTCAAATTCAGAGAGAATTAATTTTGCAATATATCATTCTTTAATGGTGGTGTGTTTCCTAAATCCTAATTTTTGTACCTCAGATGGATTTACTAGATAAAGGATCAAACAAAGCTCATGGAAATAATTTAAAACATATCAAAAGAGAAACAATTTCAACATAAATAATTTGTTTAGCCATCACAAGTGTAGAAACAAGATTTTTATCAGTTTTCAAACTAGAAATACTGTTTTCACACCACTTTTTGTCGCCGGCGACAAAAATTAATGCAGGTAAAGAATTGCAATTTTCTTAAATATTCCTCAAAATCATGGCAAACCACTTATAGGTTATATTACATGTTAATTAGCATTAAAAAAAACATGCAGGTAAAAAACTAGTGGGAAGAATCTAGGTCAGTCCCTTTAATTTTCTTTATTCATTATGCTAATTTTCCCCCAAATAAAGCGGGAAATTCTAGTAAAGGACCACAAAAGATGAATGAGCATTTTGTTCGTGTTTCATCTAACTGCCGATAACTGGTGATGACACAGTAAAACACTGTAAAGAAACTCATAACTTTAATTGATAATGATATTGATGATTTATTAAAAGAAATTAAAGGATAGGTCTCGCCAAATTTCTAAATTGTTTTAAAACATGTTTTCCTTGAAAAGATATTGCAAAAAATACTGAAGAATCGCAAAATTTGACATTTTTTGAACAGACGATTTGCCAATAAAAGGTACTTTGATTCGAAATATTCTGTTGTTACTTTTTCGTTACTGTTACATGTTGCTTCAGTCAAAACACTTGAACATGTATGTAACAACAAGTTCTTCATAAGAAAAAGTATAATGACTTCTTCTCTTGTAGGATAAAAAATTGTTGTTTCAACAAGCGAGATGTATGTAATGAGCCTATGGCAATGGGTTCCTAATAGAGTCTAATCAATAATGTGTGTCTTTAAGAGCCCTAATGTGTGTTATTTATATTCAAAACAGTTACACCATAAAAGGGAACACTTGTCGAAAAAGGTAAGTATACATAAACTGTATCAATTATTCCTTCAGCAGTTCTTTCAAGATTCATTAAATATTACTGAAGGAGAGACAAAGAGACTTGAATGAGAAGAAAGTTCATTGCATGGAAAAGGAAATAAAAAACAAAAACAGTGGAACCAAGGAGAATAATAATTTAGGGGGAAATGAAAGAAGAAGAAAAAGAAATGATAGGGAAATAGGTATCATTTGTAAAACATAAGCAGAACTATAAACACACTGGACTAAAAGAATACAAATAGAGAATGAAAAAAAAGAAAAGAAAAAACACCCTGGTCATTGTAAAGAAAAGGAAAATATGCACAGAAAGAGATGGGAATGATAAGAGGCTAAGACAAATAGACAGTCGATCAGCAAACAAAAATACAAAGACAAGGAAAGAAAAGGAAAGAAAAAGGAGAAGAAAACACTAAGGCCCAGTGGTCATCGAATAAAAAACACAGTTTCATACGATGAGCTACGTCATTTTGTCATCAGCATAGAATATTCTGAGCAAAATATTCTATACGATAGAGGAGTCTTCACCGGGCCTAATAAACAGGACTCAGACACTTTTCACAACCACAAACACCTTGGTTACCTATTCTAATCACGTTCGATAAGACGGTTAACTTAATATCCATCCTTATTGCATATGTAATAGGCTACCACTTAAGCAAAATACGTGCACTGACCGTTTGGTAATTCACCTCCTTAATAAATGAAATCAAATGTTTTCATCAAGCAAAAGTAGGTCAGTTGACGTTGTGAGCAGACTACTTTTGCATTCACGCTTAAAGTTCCACAAATACAGGTACTTCTGCGCTATCGACTATATTCCTAAGCTCCTCTCTTTGTTCATTCAAATGTTCATCCTTCGTTAACTTTTTAAAAAATTGTACATTCATTTACATTAATGTATATGTAATTAGTTTTATCTTCCGGTGACTTTAAGGTATTACCCACGATTTTACGTACATTGATATGAAAATTCAGAAAAAAACTTCTTTGAATCAAGGAAAGGTATGAAACAAAACTTAATTATTTGTTCCTAAAAAGATGAATTTTCACCCACTTCGTGGTATTTTTTACAAACTGTCAACAGTGTTTCTTTCCCCCTAAAGCAAAAACTGTTCAATTAATTCAAAATTATTTCATCATTGTCTAAACTGGTAAATGCATTTAAACGCACAACATCTTCACCAGCAATAGGTTTATAGATGCAAGAGTGTTACTTTAGAGAATTCAACAAATAACACAATCCCTTAACTTTTACATCGCCGGTGATCTGGAAATTCAAAATGATAATAACTTTCTGTATTCAAATTTAATAGGAGTGGTTATGGATATCAGTAAGTAGTTAGAAAAAAAACTTTCTAAAAATGCAATTAAATCAGTGAGTGTCTTGGAAAGTTGCAGTTTACATTGGTGATCGTGGCCAGGCTCGTAGCCAGGATTTTCTCAAGGGGTGTACAGATATTCAAACAGTGGACCTTTTGGAGGGAATTTTTTTGTTTTAGTCGACCTTAAAATAATTTACTAGTTTTATAGCAGTTTTCCAAGCATTTTGTGTAGTATTTTATTAAAAAACGACTTACATTTGCTTGTTTTGGTGCTTTAGGTGTTCTTTTTGGTGGTCATTTAGTGAATTTGTGTGGACCTTTTTTGTACATCGTCTTTTTTGTTTTTGGAGGGGGGTGCAACGCCCCCACCGCACCCCCGGCTACGGGCTTGATCGTGGCTAATGCCGTTTACAGAGTACATTACACAGTTCATAACCGTGATGATATAAATGATACATGTATATAGTACAAACTATGTAGCCTTTACAGCATGATTTTTAACACCCGCCCAGAACACCTCAAAAAAGGAGGGGAAAGCAACTGTTCAAAGAATAAATAATCATTATCAATTCTAAACTAAATGGTAATAAAGGGATTTTGTAGCTGAATATCTTATATTACTTTCTGTTGTCGCAAAATAGGTACGAGCTTTTCAAAGCGTTACATTATACAGAAAAAGAATATCTTAATTCAGTAAAAACTTAAGTCACGTTTTACATACAACTTATGGATGTCGTAAGGGAAACGATATTCATCTCATTTTTACTACCGGAGGACATACCTTTTCTTATTTTAACAAACTTGAAGAATTTGAAAGAAACACATACTAATGATAACAGTAGTAATGAAACCCTTAAAATAATCCCACTTAACATTGGTTCTTTAACACTGTTTGGCAAATAATGATCCTACGAAATCAAATGTAATTATTCAAGAACTAAGAAGTTTTAGACAGATCAAATGATGTAATGAGACCCTAAGACGTCTTGCAGTATTAACGCCTTTATGCGTGTTCAATTTCAATATCATCTACATATTTTTTCAAGTTACCGAAAAATTCGAATTTGTTGCTGTAGAGTGAACAATCTCTACATGACATAATTTGTTAAAGTAAAAATACTTTTATTACAACCTTATTATGATTTAAAAATACTATTTCAATATTCTTATTACAATACAATACTTGTTTTTGATTTATTTTTAATTACTTGCGTTTACGCCTTTTCTTTTCCTGAAATATTGCCTGAAGAGAATTTGACAATAAGAATTGCTCTCTCGAAATCAACAGAAATTTAAAAGTTGTCATATGAGTGCAAGATAGTCATCATATATGCATTAGCTGTCGTATATGGCATTTATTTGACACAGTGACACTAGAATACTAACAAAACATTAAAACTGGTATTTCTCATTATGTTATTGGCTCTTGAAGAAGTATTTCAAGAGCATGTTGAAGGGTGAAGCTAATACATCTACAGTGTGCAACGAAAAGCTATGTATATATATATATTTTTAGAAGAAACCTTCTTGCCAAAATACCAGATCAAATTTATTTATTAATTCTTTTTGACGAAGATAAAGATAATATGGCCATTGGTCATGTAATAGCATTTAGTTATTTTTGAATCATTTTATGTATTTTGAAATGCCTGATAGCTAATGTTGAAAAATGAATGTTAAAACAAAAAATAACATAATAAATGTATCAGAAAAATTATTATATACAATGAATGGTTACATTTGACGTCAAACTGACATTGTTTCGGTGAAAAGTATTGGTATTATTGTTGTTTATGAATTCACCGAAATTATGAATTGTAGAACCGTATACAATTGGTATATATTGGTACATTTTTTGTTTCCGCTAGTTGTATTATATTTTGTCTTTGCTCAGCAAGCGCCATGAGCTTTCTTGTAGCGAATTTGTTATTATTAATATTATTTTTTATATAAAATGTTATTACTTACCTAAAAGAAACGAATGACCATTACGAGCCAAGACAAAGCGAGAAAAGGAAAAGAAAAGAGAACATGAAAATGTTAATATTTATGATATTTGTTGCTTAAAAGTGTACTTTTGATACATTTAAGCACAGTTTTGTTCAATGTACGTTTCTTTTGCAGGCCATTGGCTACATGGAAACAGTATATAGTATTATTAGTTGTCCCCTATTTGTTCATGCAATACCAGAACATATTGATGGTTTTGGTTCGTATCACACGAGGCTGAGAAAAGGAAATTGGAAAAAAATGACAAATTATATATCATTTTATTTTAAAGTCAAGAATATGAAGAACTCAAATATGTAATGAACTAATATTTGAAAAAATCACGACTTTACTCTCATTTTGCCAGAGCACCCCACATTTGTCGTATCCAAGTACCCATATACTAAATATGTTTGTATTCAAACAGCTCACTATTATGGTAGACTAAGTATTGGTTTCAGCAAATTGATAACATGGTAAACTACTAGTCTTTTTAGACTCATATAAGAAAACCTAAGCCTCAATACTCATCTCTATGTAACGCAATAGTGTAAGCTTTAACGCTTGTGATGTGCTAATCCAACGTAAGTGCTGATAACATCTTCATGTGATATCGCCAATTTTGCCTCTCACACGTTTCTTGTGTAACATTTAGAGGACCATTAAGGAATATAGTGCTGAAACACCGATTAGGCTACTCTCTTTAAGGATGTACGGCTTTTCGTATGGTTTTGTTTTATCATAAGGCAGCCTGCCTCTTGTCCTATAAAATGTGAGATGAACATTACAAAAAATCAAAACTTTGTGCGTGTCTTCATCTTCAAAGATGTGTGCGAATCATTGGCGTAGCCAGGGGTGTGTTGCTGCAGAAGGTTCAACAGTACCCCAGTATTTAAATATTTGGTGGGACAAGACCATGCGTCAGTGAATTGAGAGAGAAGCCAATCTTGTGTCATATTAAAAATGTCATCGGTTTATGTTTAAAGTAATATTGTATTAAGAGATAAATAATTTGTTTCCATTGCGCTTGTGTGACATGTTATTTTGTTTGTCAGATTTTGTTGGTCAAAAGCTACGTTTAAGATAATAAGTGTACCTTTTCAATTTTATAGGTTGATTGTCGGTAAAAAAAACCACAATTGCATCCGAACTATTTAAAGTCTTGCTGCGCCACTGGTGCGATTTAAATTAAATTATAAAATCATTGTGCAATAATATTTAACCTTTTCAAGACATTGAAATATGGTCCTGGAATAAATAATTGGTTTAAAAATCAAGCGCTAATATGGGATTTTCGTGGCTGAACATTTCAAATTATATCTCACTGTCGCAAAACATGTGTGAGTTTGAAAAATTCATAGCGGATGCATGACGAACGCTTACGTAAGTGAACGATATATTGCTGTGAGATAGGTTTAACTATTATCATTATGTGTGTATTGTTTTTTGAAAGTATTACATCATAAACATTATTGACACGAGTCACGTGTATCATGCAACCTATGGATGCCATAAAGAAAATGATATTCAATCGCTCCTTTCCTGCTGGAGGGCGTACGCATACCCTTTCTGTTTTTAACACATTGATAAAATACAAAATAAAAAAGAGAAAATAACTCTCATACAATCTTACTTAACCTCGATTCTAGATGCCGTTTTTTAATTGATTGGAAGACAGCAATCTTATCTAAATCGAATCTAATTATTCAGGATTAAAGAAGTTTCAGATTGATCACGTGGTGTAATGGAATCCCAAGACATTGGCAGCATTAAAGCCTTCATGCGTTGTCAGTATCTCATAGAAGATGTTTTTCAATTAGAAGTGAAAACAAGATTCTGTTTTTCTTGAGTGATCAATATCTCCATGACATACTTTTGTCAATGTAATAATACTTATACTCTTATATTTTTATTATCAAATTGACTATTCATTTTAATCTTTACCTTAGGATTTGTAGAAATTCTAATCATTTGAGCAATTTTGACTATTGATAGTTGAGAATTAGATGGAAACTGATACTATAAACGAAATGAACTCGCAAAGAAGAATTTGCATAAACAACCTTTTTTTAACTTTTTTATTTCTAAAAAAGTCGATGTTGAAACTCTGATGGAAAATTATTTCAAATAAATAAATGATATTCAAGACCGACAATTTTATGATTTTTAATTGTATTCTATATGTTGGCATTCACCTAGTGAATATATAAGAATAAATTCAATTTTCCGGTTATCTGTGATTGTGTCTATTATTATATCCAAAGTCATAGCGGATGCATGACGAAAGCGCACGTAAGTGAACAATTTATTGTTGTGACATAGGTTTCACTATTATTATTATGTGCGAGTTTGTTTGTTTAAAGTATTACATAATAAACATCATTGAAATGAGTTACGTTTATCATGCAACTTGTGGATGCCATGAAGGAAATGATATTCAATCGTTCCTTTCCTGCCGGAGGGCATACGCATACCTTTTTCTGTTTTAACACATTTATATATAAAAATAAAAATGAGAATATAATCGTACTTAACCTCGATTCTAGATGCCGTTTTTTAATTGATTGCAAGACATCAATCTTATCTAAATCGAATCTTATTATTCAAGATTAAAGACGTTTCAGATTGATCACGTGGAATCCCAAGACATTGGAAGCATTAAAGCCTTCATGCGTTTCCAATTTTAGTATCTCATAGAAGATGTTTTTCAGATAGAAGTGAAAACAAGATTCTGCTGAATATCACCATGACATACTTTTTTCAATGCAATAACACGTTTACTCTTATATGTTTATTTGTAGAAATTCTAATAATTTGAGCAATTTTTATTATTGATAGTTGAGAATAAGATAGAGCTAACTTAATAAGTAACTAACTAACTAACTAACTAACTAGCCAATCAACTAACTAACTATCTAACTAACTAACTAACTAACGAGCGAACTAACCTACTGACTGACTGACTGACTGACTCACTAACTAACTAACAAACTTACTTACTAAATGAATCTTTGACTACCACTATGTAAAACAAACTTTAAAATAGGAAATCTTATACTACATCTAAAATTACAACCATCAACGATATCTTGGGGTTTGTTATGAATATAATCAATTTCAATTTAAATATATATGTATGGATTAATCAGATATTTAACTGTGATTTCGTTATTAAATAAAGTTTAATCCCTTGAATATAGGACACTTGTTATGGTATTGATGCCTTCCTATCTTGCTCAGTTACACGTAAACACTATCCAATACCCATCAGCAAAGTAAAGTATTGAATAGAATATCGACCGTCACGAGGTCACGTGACATGTCATGCAGGTGGTGTTTGCGTCGGATTAGACAATTATTTATTAATAGCATCAGTTTTGTAAAACTAGCTCTAGTGACCGATATTTTACTTTGACGAGTCTTAAGAAGTTTTAATTTACTAAAAAAATACTTCTTATTCTTCATTAATATTTTTTTCACATACCGTATTAAACAATACCATATACATGATACAAAACTAAAACATCGATATTTTTTGCACGTTTAGAAGACTTAAGGGGCCTTGTAAAACCTTTTCGTTTTCAGAAATGGTTTTTGCTCTGTAACTCAGCAACGGAAATTAAATCCAAATAAAAGTATATATTGCTAGGAGTAGATTTGCATACTGAACATGATGGTGAGATCATTTTTTTAAAAAAAGGTGTAATTTTGCCCCTAAGGTCCAACATTTTGCGGGAAAGCTAACCACATTGTGCTTTGGGAAAATTTCAAACCATTTTACTTTTTTAGAATTTTAAAACATAAAAGCAATACCTAGGATCGCATTTCTCAAATTTCCGATATTTTTCTTGGGTTTTGAGATATTGGTCCAAAAATGTCAAAATCCTCTCGCGTTTTGACCTATTTTGGGCCATATTAAAAAAAAAATGGCCTAGCCACTATTTTCAGTATTTAAATCTGCTTTAATGTGGCCTTAATTATCTGTTGCTGAGTAACAGAGCAAAAACCATTTCTGAAAACAAAGAGTTGACAGGGCTCTTAATAAAGACTTCGTTATTTGGGTATGTTTTGAAGCGCCTGTGATACTTAAACAAAAATTATTTAATCATTGTCTAAAATGTTAAATGCATTCAATAACACAACATCTTCACCACCAATTGGTTGATAGATGCAAAAGAGTGTTAATATAGGGAATTTAAAAATTATTTCTAGAAACACTATCACTTAACTTTTACATTGCCGGTGATCTGAAAATTCAAACTGATAAATACTTGACTTTCAGTATTCAAATTTAATAGGAGTGGTTATGGATATCAATTAGTAGTTAGAAAAACTTTCTAAAAATGTAATTAAATCAGTGAGTGTCATGGAAAGTTGATGTTTATATTTGGCTCGTGGCTAATGCTTCTAATGCTTTTTACAGTGTAGCGAGAGGACAAGAAGATACCTATATAAATAATAAGTAAGAGAAAAATTAGGTATGCAACAAAATACTTTTTTAATCAAACGAAACTTGCTTTTGTTTGAAAAATGTTTAAGAAAAAAATCCTGTTCGAATATTTGTTTCCGTTTCTTGTATTTGATCCTGGTAAATATTATATCTCTGTGTATTTAATTAAAACGTTCATGAAACGACTTATTGTGAGTCAGTTTTAAAGTTGTGTGTTTTGTTTACATTTCTTATTTCAACAAAAATAAACAGATCCGAAAACAAGCAGATCCTCTCTACTTTCCTTTAAGATAACAATTAATTAAGGAAATATTCGTTTCAAAAGTGTCCTGAAAGCAGACATTTTGCCGAGTGTTTTACAGAGTAGGTGAAACAACCCGGTATAGGTGTGTACACAAATCTAAAACATAAGACCAGAACAAGTTTTACTACATACTTTAAACAAACACAAACACTATTCAGGACATCCTGTAAATAATCATTTCTTTTGAAATAACATTTTGTTCTTACTTATTGTTAATATAGGTATCTTCGTTAGTTTTGCTTGATTGAAATATAATGTACAGCGTGAGTCAAAAAGAAGTTGACCGAGATTCAAAACTGTATAACAAACGAACTACCGATATTTAAAACAAGTGTTAAGTACCTTAGAAATGTGCAGACTCTTCGGCTTATTCTAAAAAAAGAATGACATAACTTATTTAAAAAAAAAAACGAAATTGGGATATCGTTGGCGTATCGTGTTACGCTGACTTGAACTATTAATGAAGAGCGTCCTCGCGCAGTTTTCGGAGACAGGCTGTTAACAAAAACACAATTGATACCAGGGGTATGCAGTTAATTATTGTCTTTTGTAAATATAATGTATGGATGTTTTTTTCTAAAATAATGAATCGTCATTTCTGATTATCTACATATAGGACACATGCTTTGCAAGAGAGACTTTTTACCCAGATTATTTACACGTAAACACTCTCAAATACCTTTTAGCAAAATAAAGAATTCAATAAAATATCGGCTGTCACGGGGTCATGTGACATCAGATGCAGGTGGTGCTTGCTTTAAATTTGTCAATTTTTTACGGAACTGGCCTAGATCTAACATGCTGCTTTTCTAAATATACTTTACATTTATCGATAGGACATTATTATAAGAATATAACAAATCGGCACAGTTTCCTGATTTATTGCACACTGATTCTTACACACCATAGTTTCAATGCCTGTGGATGAAAAATTGTGTGAAAATAGTGCGTGTAGTTTCAAATATAATAACGGTTTGTTTCTACCCATTAGTATAACAACAATATTTTTGTTTAATTTATAATTTGTAAGAAGTGTAATTTGCTTTTAGTTATTTAGTATCATTTTTTTTAATACGATACTAGTTATCTACCCAAGGCACCAGTAATAAGTGATAAATGAATTTACACTTAAGGAGTTAGATTTACTCATATTTATTACATGAGACTATAATTCTATTGAATATTTGACGATGTCATAGAGAGATAAAGGCATGAAGACCTGTCTTTTTTCGCAAATGGTCAGTCTTCCAACTTCATGCTCGTTTTGTTGTAGTACATCATAAAAGGCCACATTCAATGAAGTATTAATGCATAGACAGCCATTTTCCAAAACCAGCACACTGATATACACCCTGACAGCACTCGTTTCGCAGAGTGTTTGTATAAATAACATTCTTAACACGCATGCCTGAAGCAATGGTCTCACTTTCAAGTAAGAGTGCGCACAAGTAGCAATGGAATATGATGGAAGTATTTTGAGCACTTTCTACTTTCTTGATACTGCAGATCTTTCCTCAAGGAAATATTATGTGTGTTCCTACTTCGTGTTCTGAATTTATAATTTCACATCTGTGCAAGGTTTAGAATTGATTGCATATTAATAGTTAGTTCATATAGCTCACGGTCAGAGTTGCCATTTGCTATTTTTTACCTGCGTCTTTCTATGAGAGGTTGATCGCCAATTGCAAAACAGAGCCACCCTTGGCATTTGAGAAATTATTTTACATCTTTTTGCGGTCATTTTGATTAAAACACATTCGGGAGTACCACTTGTGGTAGGACGTCAAGTTCAGAGAGTTGGAGGTAGTTACCTCACCTCAAAAAAATCAAGTAGCCTTTTTGAAAAAGAAATGTCTACATGGTAAAGACCCGAAAGTTACAGGACATATTAGAATTGTCGTTTCAAATTTTCAGCTTATAAACGCATTGCCTGTTTATTGTGCAGCTTTCAAATATCTTTTTGATATATACACTTTACATGTCTGTTTCTGATAATCTGTATGTTGATAAATGATATATGAAATACATTTTTTTTCAATAGACATTATATTCTTAATTTTGTAATTTTTTCCTTCAATTATTTGTTGTAGTTTAAAGCGTAGCTAATGTATGTCTAAGTGACACTTCTGTATTAATGGACAATCTTTTTGAAATAAAATGTTTTGATCAAAACAGTCTTACCAATACCAACTCTTTACAAGAGATATATAGATACTCTGATGAAACATTTTAGAAACACGCATAATGTTCAAAATTGATGTTGCTTTTGAAAAGAAGCAACATTATACACTGAAAACATTATTTCGTCAAACGTGGTGGAAAAGTCGTCAAACAGGGGTTATTAATTAGTCATGCAAGTGAATTTACCCTTATTCGTCGCTTGACGATATTTGCGGACGCATGACAAACGAAAACAAATGCAAGACAAACTATTTTTGTAACTGTACGAATTACACATCTATGAAGGACGAGTTTGAACGATTGACAAATGTACTTTTCGTTACTTGACAAATGCACATTGTCACGAGCCAAATTCAAGACAACCTAATGTAGGCATGACAAGCTATGTTGACAAACTTCTTTGAGCACGACTAACCATACCAGAGGGTTGACGAATTTGCATGACGAATTATATCGTATATAACGGGTTTCCGTAACTTCAAGAAGTGGCGTGGCGTGGCGTTTTATTCTCGAGTAGATTGCACAGGAGGACAACATTATTAGCGACAACACCTCTTTGGAATTGGATAGAACAACAATGCCACGTTAGGTTTATACCTAGCCTATCATCACATTCCGACCAGACCGCATTGGATTCGGAGTCGGACACAACAACACTACTGGACTGAGGACTCAGAATTCCGTACTCATACTTAAGCTTACTCATCATCATCAGATTCTGACCAGACTAGTCCATCTAGATGGACCTCACAAGCAAGCGACGTAAGCGCACGCTTTGCGTTTGCTTGCGATGTCCAGGCTGGATTGACTAGACAGACAGCCATTGCAAAACCTGCAAGCAGAACCTGAGTGTTTCGTCTCGTTGATTTCACATGGATTGAGCCATAAATAGAATTAGTCTACCGAAAACAAAACCTCTTAAAAACTAGTGTCACTTGACAAATTATGTGACAAATTATTATTCTTGCATGACAAATTAATTTTTGTGCATGACAAATTATTTTTTTCTCATGACAAACTAATTTTTCAGCATGACTAATTGTCATGAGAAAGTCGTCATACTAGACCGTTTTTCATGACTAATTTTAATTCGTCGTTCAATACTTGTATGACGAATTCCACGACAAATTATAATTTGTCATACTAGACCATTTTCATGACAAATTATTATTTGTCAAATGATGAAACACAATTTTCAGTGTAGGGAGGCATCAAATTCATGAGGAAATGTACATTTTTATGCTAACATTACTTTGGTAAAAATACGCTTTAAATGTCACTTTTTATGTTGTATGTCACATTTTATGTTGTTTCAAAGTGTATATAAAGTATACTATACAGACATAATAGCTTGAGGCCAGTAACATTTATGTTCTGTCAACGTTGACACACACTACCTCTGTACAAGAAGGAGAATCGTATTAAAGGACGGTAATATAGGTTTCTGGCAGCACGAAACATTATCTCTGAATGAATTTCTTTATTATGTCATTTCAGAATCCCATTCAAACTTCAAGCTACTTATATTGCCAATAGGTTATTTCCATTGTAATAAGGTATCTTTTTAGGGCAGTTAAATAAAATAGAGAAATAAAAGAAGCTGTGCATTTCAACGCATGTTTAAAATTCGACGAATTTTCTTGCTTGAAAGACATATAATAGTTCTGCGATGGCAAAGTTAACTGCATGTATGGAAATATGGAAGGCTGTCAAATCTAAAAATATTCAGCCAGTTTCAACTAAAAACTGATTGAACCTTGGTTTTACATCCTTCTCAAGGGTTTAATTCTTAGAGGCATAAAAAACAAAACACCACAAAACTTTAATTAACACATTTTTAAGAAACTGTTGATTTGCTGTTTTATTTTCAAATTTCATTGTACACAAGGTACATATGAAAAATTGTAATCCCCTTTTTCCTTATCTTAACGGCATTTTGTCTTCATGCGTTCAGATACCCCCATATTTCACGCATTTACCTCTACACAATTTGTAGATTTTTCGTTAGGGATGTTTATGATGTCATTTTGCAACTGAATTGTTCCTTAGTTTTGAAAAACAATTAACCCTAGTAATCATTTTTTGTACAAATATACTAAGAGTGTATTTTTATTGGTCACAATTTGTCCATCATATGGTCCATTCCTAAATAGGCACGTTTCAATGAATTTACTGACTCTTAATAAACAGAAACTACATCTAGTCACGAGTCTATGTACATGTCGATTTGACGTCTGTTTCTTTATCACAGAACTTGGTGTTTAGGTATCCAATACAATATTTTTTTTCTCAAAAATGCGTGTTTATTAGGATATATGTTATTTGCAGAAACAGAAGCCATTTTCGATCAATTATTTTGAATATTCTTTTTTAATGCTAACTTATTGTCGGTTTAATTATTTTGGGTGTATAAAACACATTTTGTTGACTATCTTTTTTACCACACTGTGTGTAAATTTTAATTTGAAGCAAACAACATATTGTGTAAAGCTTTTTCTGTTGCATGTACTGAAGCTATTTTACAATCTGCAGGCAATTAGGGAATTTAAAAGAAACGGTGGTATTTTGGCGGCCATTTTGGATATAAGACATGCAAATGACTTGAAGTTATTTTTGTAGGCATACACACCAATATTATGGGTCTACGATCCTGAAAGAAAGATATACATGTATGGGCAAATGTTATTTATATTTTGCATTAAAAATGTCTGTCATCTTGGTTTTTATTTTGGTAAGTTTATTTTAGGTAAAATGACAGATAAAAATATATTGTATCAATTTTAGCGCTTGAATAATACAATTCACAGTTGTTACTGTGATTAACAATGCAAAATAGCCTTAACTTAAGCACCAATCTTGGCCTTGTGTCACTAGGTGAGGTGTGTAAAAGGGTGGAGGCGTTACAGTTTTAGGTAACAATCAGGAGTATTTTTTACCATAATTTCAGATAGGAGTGGTAAATTGATTTGGTTTATGGACCGTAACCTTGACAATTTATCCGGCTATAAATTCCCATTGTTTCATCTTCAATAATTATTCTTTATTTTTTGAAATAATTGCTTTCAAATGGCGCTGTGTGGGGGTGTAAGGATGCTGTGGTTGTAGCAAGTATGTATGTATTACAATGCATTGAAGCGACTATACGGTGCATTATAAGCATTGGCTATTACCCGTCGTTGTACCTACTGAAGGGTTATTATTTATGAACAAATGAGAAATCAGTGATTATGAAAAGAAATTGTGGATGATTATGAAAAGAAATTGTGGATGAAGTCATATAAATTGGTATTTGTAGTAATGGATTCCAATTGACTTTTAAGAGATATTTGATCACACTATAGCTTAGTACAGAAGCAGATTCCCTCATTACAAGTTTGGTTTATTTAAAAGAATATAGCAACCCCTTCATATATCGAAGGGTCAGATTATTGAATTACATACAGTTATAAAGATATAATGAAATAAATTATGGTACCATTTTTGCATGAAATTCTATACTTACACCCTATATGGCATATTTGTTCCACTCTGTATATCCACTTTTTGTGGTTTGTCGACGATCCTTACAATCATAGCTTTACAATAATCAATAATTTACTGGGACTCTAACACAGGAAAAGAATTGCTATGCGTTAAAAAGAAAGGACATGCAAATTCCATTCTACATCAGTGTGTAACGCAGATTCGTCCTACCTCATAACACAACGCCTCTTACACTTTATCTATTGTTTTTACTTGTCAGCTATATTATTGGATTATCAAGGCAAACCTATTAAAACTGCATAATTGAATAACAACTTCCAGCAAGATCCTTTGCTTCTTTTGAATAAAATATATTTTATGACAGCACACCTGTGCCCACCTTGAGGAAAAAGGGACAGATTTTTCACAAACGACCGAGCGTTCACTCACGCCTGCCTGTAATATCATAAAGGTTATAAATAAGTTTACGTGCACATGCACAATGTGCATGTATAGTGAAATGAACATGAACCAAAAATCTTTTATTTATTTTTTATTGTTATGATTGGAATGAAAATTATCAAATAGCAGGCATGTCAGGCCCCTGACACTTAATCCCCATATATGGCATAGCTCATTTGATTAGCAATAGTCACTGGTTAACATTTCTCCGCTAATCGTGATCAGTGGCTCAAATTAACTAGGACACACAAAGAAATAAGATCCTGCTCAATATTGATAAATCCTGACATATCAAAAGAAATCATACTTCAAGTATGGTACGCCTAATCGGGTACAACGTGTGTAGCATTCGTGTGTCCTCGTGTTTTCCACATTTAGTGTAGACGCAATTCGGCACTTTTTGAATCCCGTTATTTTTTTATGATTATTGAACCAAAATTTGCACAGAGAAAGATGAGAA
>JXSR01S018022.1:18120-29954 GCA_000969725.1 Ophiothrix spiculata
GACACTTTTAACCTGACTTATCTAGATGAAGCCTAAAATGTCTATTTTGGTGCGTCTGAATGGTGTGTAATTAATCGCTGATTTTGGTCACAAACACTAATTGTTTCATCTCTTTTATCGTTCATTTCTTTGTTTCCTCTTGCAGTGGAGAAGGAAGCCACCATTCAGGATCCAGCGGGGGTCGCAGCTTTGAAGACATGATGCGAGCTGTCAAGGTACACGCCGACACCCTGCGAGTCATGTACTTTGCCTGAGAAGACTTCTACCTCAACTTGTCTTACAAAAATCACCACAAGGCCAGCTAGACAATATATGGGATATGTATGCTAACAAAATAGATGTACTTGAAGATATTTTCTTTAAACAGGTCACGCGTGTTTGTTAGGTACGGTATCATAGATATTTAAATTATTCTCTGTATGTGTTATTACTCAAATAAGAGTCCACAAAATGTTATTGTAATATTTTAGGGGTACTTAATCGTGTTTAAATCCATTGAATTTGTATTGACAACTGATCGATGATCAAATAGCCTTCTGATAAAAATTGACTTCCTTGATCATGTTTAAATCCTTTGAAATTGTATTGGCTACTGATTAATGGCTAATGCTTGTAACAAAATATTACTTCAAAACCCAACTTGAGCCTGCACACCTTATCATTCTAAGAAGATTAGTTCATTATAGGCAAAATCAGAAATTATTGGACAATGTAAACAAAAATCCAGAGAAGAGTTTGCATTTATAAACAATGGACCCTGGACTCTGGATTTCAGTTTTTACTTTCCATTAAATTATTGTTTGGCATATAGTTTGTGAAGCAAGCACTCGCACCAGTTAAAAGTAGGTTGTCCTATATTGAGCTACTGTGCGCCAAACATCTGAGTAGCATTGGTGCGTAACTCGGTACTATGCCCAGAGCAAGGTATAATGATTGTGTAAACAATTTACATCATAATCAATAGTTGCCAAGTTACTGGTTCTTGCTATCTGTGCTGTGAACTATTGATCAAACTGATCACCATACAAGGCAAACTGAACCGTACGAGGCAACTGAGAATTCTAGTGTGAGCCCGTAACCAGGATGTGACATAAAGTCAAGCTGCACAATGAGCTCCCCAAAAATTGCATCCAAAATATTCAAACAATCAAGCAGTCCGTGCGTACACATAGTTCAAAATTTAAATCGTCTGACAGAGCTTACGTATGACGATCGTCATGAGACTGGTCAATTTTTTCCAGTGACAAGAACTTGATGTACTGTCCCGGTAACAACAAATTACATCCAATTGCAAGAATTGCAGTGTGTCGCGTACGGCGCAGAGTATTACTTGACAGCCCGTGTTGATGAATAAAACCCTGCAAAACAAGGATCTAATTTCGAAGATTTATTTTCTGTTATGGAGAATATCAACTCGTACTTTAAGGTCATTAAAATTGCACCATCGTTGAAGAGAGCATTCATACTTGATCTAATAAAAAAATCAAATAAAGTGATCTCTAGAAGACCTGACATTTCTACACCGGAAAAGTGTGATTTTAGATCCTTATCGCATGAAGTGATTTTAAGGGGGTGTCCAGCCGCGGATCCAGGGGGTAGGCGGAAGGGGTGGGCACCCCCTGTAAAATTGGCAAAATCCTGCAAAATCAGCCTAATTTTGTCAATTTTTTGTTATAAAAGCTGAAAAACACACTCTCCACCCCCCGTAAAATTCAGATCCTAGATCCGTGACTGGTGTCAACAGGTTCTTTTGCTGGTTTCCTTGGTAATGTCATGCTTGCCTATTGATGCTTGTGTAAACATTCCAACACAGATACAATTTCCCTTACAACAATTCAAGCAATAACAGTGTTTAAAAATGTTGGATGGGGATCAATCATGAATGGAAGGATAGTGATCTTTGCAACATGACTCAAAAATCTGTTTCTGGGCATAGTTATTTAAATTTCAATTTTTATTGCAAAAGTATCTAAGTTGTATTTTATACTGAACATAACATATTTAGAAAAAAACTTCAGAAATTCAAGATACAGTCACAGCTTTAAAGCCATAGACCATGCGCCCATTAAACGGTCCAATTAATACAAGAAGCAAGTGTGCATTTTCCATTTTTTGTTGCACTAGGTTTATCTTGTTTTAGCTGCATGGCAGATCTATGAGTGGAATATTGTAAACAGGGTTATTTTCGAGAGGGTTTAATTTTCACGAATCAACATCTTACCGCGAATTTAATACCTCGTAAATATGTTCATTTTATGTGTAGGTCTATGTAATGTAGCTTTAAAACGCTAATTTAACACGCGCAAAAGGTCATGATTGTCTGGTTTCGCAAACAATTCTGCTCGCGAAAATATTCCCGTTTACAGTAATAGTATTCAAGCTCTACCTCTGTGGTGGAAAGTACAAGAAGTCAATTCCAGTGCCCTTAAAATATTTTCCAAATTATGCAGTGCAACAAGACAGCTGATTATTCGTATATATTCCGATATGCATATAATGCTGACAAGACCTTGCCAGGTTTAGGGCCTTATTCCTGTGTGTACATAATTATGTAGAGACGACTACCATTTGGAGTATTCAGATCTTGTCTACCGTACAACTTTCTTTCCACATTTGCAAAGTCATCTCATACTTCCGTTATATGTTTAAGGCCAAAAAAAGTCAATTGTTGTGTTGCCCTCAAGTGGGATTTCTGAAAAATTGAGTCGGTCGTCTGGAAAATATATTTTTTTTAATTTTTTTTAAAAGCACAACATTTGGGTGCATTTTCCACTATTTTCAAAATATTTTCTCACAAAACACCCGATCTGAGCAAAATTGGGTGCTTTCCTGACCCTAATATATTTTTTTTAAATTTTTGAACAGGGTCGGTCGCTGTGGGCAACATAACAATTTTTTTTTTTGGCCTAATATGTTGGATTATGCCACATTAGCTCAAAGATGGCATTTGCTTTTAGTTTATCATCATTGTCATGCTTGTGATTATATCAGATATGCCTTCTGCCCAAAGAATTTAACACCATCTTGTCCAACATGGAGCAAACCTTTCCAAATGTTTTTAAAAAGTCAAAGGTATATATTCTGTTGACTTCATCACTTTATATTGGCAAATTGGAGATCCATTATTTTGGTATGGCGTCAGCTTTTAGTATATAATTGATCTGCAAGTGCTGCATATTTTCATTAGAATATTTTTTACCAAACCAAGTTTTATACCCTATAATGGCAAAAAGTTGCTCTATAAATTTTGGTATAGCACCAGTTTTTAGTGTAAAATAGATATGCCAGTGCTGCATATTTTCAATAGATTTTTTTGGCCAAACCAAATTTCCTGCATACAAACTTTATACCTTATTGCAAAAAGTCGATCTATATTTTGGTATAGTTTCATTTTAGTGCTGCATATTTTCATTAAATTTTTTTGGCCAAACCAAATTTCCTGTTTACCATCTCTATGCCCTGTTAAAGTCCTTTAATATCAAATCCCATTTTAGTGGTGTACCGTGGCAATACTGAACAGAAGCAGTAATACATTGAAATAATAACGAAAAATGCATATCAGTAACACTTTGAAATAAGTTTTAAGTCAGTAAGAATTGTGTGTAATTATTTGTGTACATTGTATATTTACTGTATAAGTTTACTTACTTAACAAGATATCTTTTGTAGCTCAGTAGTTGCGTAGTTAATTGACGGGGTTCGGTTTTAAGACATCTATAGGTGACCCTAGGATGACCTCATTGTTGACGACAAACCAAAAATGACAATTAAAACAAATCTGTCGATGATCGTCCTAAAGACAGTAATTCTTACCATCTCATAAATTAAGAGGGGAGATGCAGGATTCGGCACCATTTTAAATCAGGCATGGGGATATGGTGATTTATGGATATTGCACATGATGCACTACATCTTGTCATAATGCGCTATTTATAAAAACACGTACACGTCTAAACATTCAGTTTTATATATCGGTTGCATAAAGAAGCATTCACATGGTATACTTTTATGTGCAACCGAATCGCTGCATTCAGTTTGTTTTGGTGGAACTGGATTGGACCGGGATACCCCAAATTGATCCCCATGGTTGACAATGCCGAGAACCTCGGTGCAAAGACTGGTGTATAAAAGGTTGAATTACGATCTCCAACTTGGGTTACCTATAGATATGAGAATTTCACTCTTTGAGTAGGATTCTTCACATATTACTTAGAGCTATGTCTCTTTATGTCCGTAGAACTGAACCATATCACTTTATGTATTATTGAATGGACTGTACCTCGTTTCCCAGAAAGTCTTGTGGTATATTTACCGTGCACAGCCATTATAGTTCAACACTGTAGTGTCTTCTTTCTTAACTCCAATATCAGAGCATGCTGCAATGATTATGTGATCAAGCAATAGTCTTGGCGTCTAGAAAATCTTACTATAGGCCAAATAAAAATTTATTGGACAGTGTAAACCGAAATCCAGGGCAGGGCTTGCATTAATAAACAACTGGGCGCTGTACTCTGAATTTCTGTTTAAACTGTCCAATGAATTATTGTTTAACCTATACTTGTTTAGAGTCACAGTGTGGTCTTGATGAATACTCGGATATTGTGCAATCTACTCCTAGCTGCGGTAAGAACCAAGAAATTCTGTGACAAACTTACATTTCAAATATCTTATCACCCTCAACTTCTGCAAGATTTGTAAGAGGTGTGAAATTGGTTCCTTTGGGGGGACCATTGCTAGATGCAAGCAGTTGAAATAATTTTGTTAGGTATTTTCATGGTCCATTTGATCGATCTTGATGGATGCCATTCTGTTATATAATTATGCGCTTGTCAGTTCTTTTTTACAGCCCCCAGGTACCCAGACACTTCCGTGAAACTCAGCCAAATTTGTTCTCTTTTAGCTGACAAATTCCCCGCCATTTTCTGACAAATTTCCCATAGCATTTTCAAGCGCCAAATCCCAACCCCAATACGACAAGATATCCCCATCTAGAGTTCAACTCAATTCCCGGCCCAAAATTGATCACATCAAGCCTCTGCCATAACCATGTGCATGTTACACACTACACAAATCCCTCACCCTATCATGACATAGGCCTATTCCCCAGCAGTGCATGGGTACCCGGGGGCCAGGAAAGTACCTGACAAGCGCATAATAATGCAAGAATAAGATAGTTGGTAAAAACTGACATGAAGTGATGCTCATCGATGGATATCAAAGGCATCAAATTTCATTGACAGCCATGTTAGGCCATGGTGGAGTTCACATTGGTCTTTGGGATTTCACATCTATTCAGCTTGTGTGAAATTTGTCAATTGACAAATCTAACTGGATTCTTATTTGTTTTCGGTCTTTGGGAGAGTGTGGACTTTTAGACTCTCTCCAAAATACTAACCATGATATTTATTAATGTGACAAGCACTTTGTCTCCCCCAAGGAATTTTAATAGGGGGATCGGGATACGCCACCATTTTGTGTCGCTCATGGAGCAGAGTTATTGTACCTCCGGATATATTCGGAGTTTGGCCCAATATCCAGGCAGATGGCGTAAATCTTCACTTGACGCATATACAGCGTGTGCATTTTGTTTCATGCGCAAACCGTGTCTGCGTTACAAGTTGCGTGTACTGCGGCTTGCTCTGATCAAAGTATGCCAATTTTCCCGCTAATCCGTTGCGAAGACTCTCAAAGTGTGGCACTCGGAGCTTTAAAATGCCGGAGGTACAATAACTCACCCTCCATGAGCGACAATCCAAGATGGCTGCCGTCCCATAGGATTTACACAGCGGTGAAATCAAAATGGCGGACGAGTACCGGTTCCCCTATAAAAATTCTTTAGGTCTCCCTAAGTCCTAATGTTAATCTTGCATAAGGTTTTTTAAAATCACTTTCCATGATTTTCCATGATGTACATTTTCAAGTTGCAGAATTTTGGCATTGATCATTCATGTGGTGAATAACACCATATAAGTGTTTCTATACTGTGCATGAAAGTAAAAAGTTGTGCAATCCTTGGGTTTCAAAAAATCTTAATTTGTGAATTTTTCAGAGTGAACAATCCGTTGTCAAATGTATTCATACTCTGCTTTTAATACAAGAGGTTGAAGTCACAGTTTTTTTCCCAAAAAACTTGTTATATTGGTGATGATAAACCGAGTAAATGCCATCACACCACATATATTCAACTTGCCAATTTATATCACCATTTTCTGCACTGTCTCAAGTATGTGTTTCTCGAACATTTTATTAAGCTTGTTTATAGTTATTTTTTATTTCTTATGAATAAATTTCTCTCTGTATAGGTTATTTTGTAATTATTATTATTATATCAGTTCATACAAGACAATGTAATAATTTGTAAACAAGGATATAAAATGATCAAGCTAGTTTTGAGGATTTTTTTTTCGTAGCTTTTATACCAAAATGTGTTTGCACCAAAAACAGATATCACATATCAGCCACTGTTGTTGACCTCATTATAACTAGAAGATTGAATATTTATACCACTTATTATCAATGTGTATATATATCTTATAATTATGATTACATGTGCATTACGAGAAATAAGAGTGAGTCTGTCGCAGTATTCTACTCCTTCTTATAGTCGTCGATATAATGGGTCAACAAACTCTTTTTGTGTTAAAGTTTAAATTTCAAGAAAATTTCATTGTGGTAACAATTTACACTTGGTGGGATAAAAATGTTCTGTTTTGTTTTAGGGTGGTATTTTAAAATTGTTCTCAAACAAGGTGATATGTTTTACCGGTAATTATATATTGATCGGGAAAACTTTACTCCAAATTTGATAGTGATGACCAAATTTTAGTTAATGACCCTTACACCCTGGTCACATAACCAGCGGCCGCCGACCGGCGTCTGCAAAGCCGCAACGCCATCGGTATGACACCGCTGAATGCTTGCGAGCTCTTGCGATGCCAGGTCGACTCCGGTGGTTATTAGACCATAACTGAAGACATTGTATACACGCCGCAAGGTTTTAATTCAGAATTAAATTCTTGCAGCATGCTCCGGCGTCTTTACGGCTCTACGGACACCTGTTGGACACCGGCCGGTGTCCGATCGGTGTCTGCTGAAATCTACCTGGTATGACGCCGTAAACACATCGTAATCTTGCCGCAAGCTAATGTGACCAGGGTATGAGTCTAAGAATCTCAGATCGAATGTTAGGATTTAAAAACAATTATCTTGACTTCAAAATAGGTAACAAGTAACAACATTGCTTTGATTTGAATCAAGAAGTCTTCTATTTTATATTTTAAAAAAGTTAGCAAAATTATATGTAATATTGCAGTTGAATTTTTCATTGAAGGGGTAGATCATGACAGCTATTGTTTAAACAAATATTGTGCTGCATATTTTTAAGTAGCCTTGAGTCTGTGCAAGTACTTTTTTGACAAATATGGTGGTATTTTCTTCTTGCTTGTGCTTCAAGTATTATTCAAGGTGGCGACAATTCTACTTATAATATATAGTCTTCAGATAGAGTGTATTTGCTATTTTCTTAGAGAAGTGCATTGCCTTTTTTCAGCGTAGAAACCAAGCGCGCAACCCATCATTTGATGATGGAGATGGCGTGCTTGAAAAATACCTCCGAAATGATTTGCACCTTGAAAGCTCCAGTCGATTCCAAATATGAACTTGCATGAAAGATCAATCTTTGATCAGATTAGAGGTTGAAGATGAAAATAATATTTTAGCAGCCAAAGCAACTCTGAATAGAGGGGAGTTTGTAAATTCAGTGTTGGGTAGAAGCCAGACCAAAAAGAAGGAAAATTCATGATTAGGTACACTAGCTATATGTCGGATTATTAAAGTGAAAGCTATAATTGATAAAGCTTATTTATATATAGTTGTATTCCAGAAACAAATCATGGCGTGATTCCAGTCGAAGTTAACATACGAGGGGTGGTCAGTAAGTTCCGTGGCCTGAGTTAGAAGGAGATGAGTTACATTGGTATGTATAGTTCAACTTGATTTATGAATATCTGGAAAGTTTCATGAGAATATTTCGTTTTTACAGAAATATGAACAGATACCAATTACTAGAGGTTTTTAAGTTTAGAATTAAGCACCAAAAGTCAATAAAAAAAATTAGAAAGCAGATATTTGCTTGAAACTTTTTAGATATTCATGAATTAAGTTGATCTACGTACCATATTGATAAGAGCATAGCTCATCTCCTTCAAGCTCAGATCACAAACTTATTGACCATTCCTCATAATTTTTTGATTGCTTCATGGGGCAAATTGCAATATGTGTGAACATTTGTGTCTTTTTTTGTCAACTCTTGCAGTATTTTCCTAGTGTTTTGAACTTTTGATACTTGTTCACTTCACGTTGTTAGTAATGTAAGCTGCAAGAACAGTTTGTATCTGGGTGTATGGGTTCCTTTCTCTTTTGTGTATGTAAAATATGGGTATTGGGTATGGGGGATGTTGAGATTCAATTGGCATGATGATGTAAAAAGTCAATTGTATATATTTAAGGCCTCACAATCAGGAGTAACGCTGAGCTCTGAAATCTTGGGGTCCAATCATCACGCTGCTACTCAAGAAATGGTCAAAATGATGGGATTTCCAAATAAAAATGTAAATTGGAGCTTATTTTGGACCTTTGAGTAAACACAAATCCAAAATTTAGAGGTCTGATTGTCGAAAAAAGGTGTCTTTGGACCTCAAACCCCTTGTAGTTTTATCCGTGCTTATAATCCTGTCTGTGTATGGTTTGATTCTTGTAAAATTAGTTTCGAAAATTCTTCAATTCAATAAGTGACTGATGGAAACTTGTACCAGTGCAATAATTTCATATCAAATCATGTACACCAAGTTGTCAATTTCATACAAGGTTAACCTGTTTTCTTGTTTGGCTTAATTGGTAAGATGTGTGTTTATCAAGGAAATTTACAAGCAAAATCTGTCCTCATTGCCAGATTTTTGATCCAATTTTACAGTAATCAACCATATGAATTTGTGAATAAAACAGGGAGGTAACATCAGATAAATTACCAAATATTTGCATTTCACATTACAGACATTTCGAAGAAATGACAGTTTGCTTATATTTAGGAGTACAATAGGGTAGATTAACATAATAAAAATTAAAAATTTTGGGCTCCTGTTTTATTTATATCAGTTTTGCTCCCAAATCTAAACCTAAAAATTTGTCCAACTCTGTTAAAAATGATATGTTTCTATGTGCCATGTATTTTGTATTTGTGTTTAGACATCCAATGGCCTCAAAATTTTCCACCTCGTATTTATTATTGCAGTGATATGTAGTTTATAGGGCATATTAAAAATATTGTATTATAGAAACCTGTAAGATTTTCACCCAAAGACTTGAAGGCCAAAGTAGAAAACACCTCGCATTATCAATTAAAAAAAAAAAAAAGATGTCTGTTAACTTAAGTCAGAAAATAGTGATATATGCCTTTTTTGACACTTTTTTTGTATTTTGAGCCCTTGTTGTAACTTTTATATAACTCAATCCCATTAAAAATGGGTTTTGATGGGAACGATGCAAAGTGGAACATGTGTTTTTACACACACTTCACCCTCAGTTGAAACATTTTTGGGACTGGGAAATGACGAGTTAAAAAGGATGGATACCCCACAAGCAGTTACTTACGACAGTAGAAAAATTCAAAGCAATATGCTATGGCTATATAACATCCGGCCGCCGACCGATGTCTGTTAATCGGATTGTATGATGCTGTAAACACATCGTAAACTTCACCGCAAGGTTATGTGACCTGGGACTCAGCCAGGATGCAGCCGGCTTTTGCTCCAGCGTCAAAGTAAATTTCTTTCAACCCAAAGTGTGCCCTGCTCCACAAAGTTACAGCAAATTGGCAAATTTATATTTTTAACACCTAATCCGATTGAGTGCGGGAAATTTAAATTCATGCCATGAGCCATGGGAATAGTTTAGACCCATATCCTGGGAAAGTAATCTCATTGTGACGTCATTTCTACAGTTAATATAATTCCTCACAGGGACTTGCGCTAACTTTCGGAGGGGGAGGGGGTAACTTGCTTTAATTTGTTCTCAATTATTGACTTTTTTTTTGGGGGGGGGGGACAAATTTATTCTCCAAATATACAGCTGATTAACTGTTCCCAAGCAAAGTCATTTTTAAGTGGGGATTCAAAACTGCCCCAAGTGCACAATTAAGCCATCAATTTCAACTTGAAACAAAACACATGTTCCATTTGGCAAACGATCAACTCTTGTATAAATTATTTAAACAAAAAGTAATAAAAACTCAATAATATTTGGTAGTGATAGTATTTTTAAAGAAAAAAACTCTTGATTTTTTAGAGCAAAGACAAAAAAAGATGAATTTCGCCCACTCATGAACATATCAGCAATTTTGTGTTCGTTTGCAATGAAAACATCTCGTCCTTCAAAAAGTGAAAAACTCATGAAATTCTTTCCAATTTTGTCTACTTGTTCATATGTGCTGCACAAATGATTCCAATTTTGTAGTGTACTCATTGTGTGTTTTTTTATTTTATTTTTCAAACACCATGTATAAAGAGTAGAAACACTTTGTTTTAAATTGAATTGTTATTAACATATATTTGTAAATTAGGGTAACGTTGTAATACAGATATCAAACAAGACAAATGTTCTTACAAAGCGCTCTAGATCAAAGCGCTTTACAGGTTCATTTATTGTGTTACTTTAAGAATATAGTCAGCTGCCTTTTCAACTTCCAGGGCATGCTCATACTACAAGACAGCATCAGTAGACTATATTCTTATTGAGTACACATATATAATACTCCTGTTATAAGTAGCGATCAAGCTTATCCAGGGCATAACTTGTTGGCTGAATCGGGAGCTCAAAACTTACGACCTACTGATTACGAGATATGTGCTTTTCCACTAAACCGAACAAGCTTTATCCTAGTAAACTGACAACATTCATAAATTTATAGTCAACTGAGTATTGATTCGGATTTATATCCCTGTCTATGACGGATTTAGAGTTAAGCAAATTTCTTGATTTTTGGGTGTTGGATTTTTTAACTGAGTCTGGTCAAGGTTATGGTATCATATCTAATATAAATATAGAGACCTCAATCACCTAAATGCTTTGAGTGTCAAAAGTCTGAATATGTCACACAAAAATCTTATAGTCTTGTTTGATATTTGTAATAGCACACAGATTCAAACCTTGTATTTTGTTTTGTTTGTTTTTAATTTTGAAGTGTTTATGGGGTTTGCTGTAGAGAAAAGTGCATTATAATAAGATCCCAAGTGTATAAAAAACTTGTGTAGACGAGTGTTTATTATTGTGTTTGTGGCTTGTTTCTTATAAAATTTTCATTTTGGGTAATGACATCAATTAAAAAGCATTTTCCAAACTAAATACTGCCAGTATGCTAGATTACCCATCTCTTTAAGAGGAGTTTTCAAAAATCACTAGCTCCAAGAAATATGCATGCTTTTAAATCATTTTATCTTATTGTGTGTGCAATGAATTTTGGTCACAACTGTTGATAACCAGTAGCGTAGAAAAGGTTGTCCAAAACCAACTATGTAGATGAAACCAATGCGACTCGCAAAAGCAGTAAATAACAGATATCACTATACATCATAAATGTTAAATAGGGCAACTACGAAAT
The DNA here is from genome assembly GCA_000969725.1 of Ophiothrix spiculata. Lineage (NCBI taxonomy): Eukaryota > Metazoa > Echinodermata > Ophiuroidea > Amphilepidida > Ophiotrichidae > Ophiothrix > Ophiothrix spiculata. Next base: position 29,774 of record JXSR01S018022.1, read on the forward strand.
ATAATTGGTCATTTCAACCTCACGAGCGTGACAGTAGGGTCACCGGGTGCCGACTTCCCCAAAAAGCTTATAATTCCCTTGCAGGGAAAAAATGAAAAACTACCATAACCTACTACCGCACCCTCTGTAATCATATCACTTATCAGTTGAAATTCATACAAAAAATGAAAAACTACCATAA
>JXSR01S018024.1:12183-22218 GCA_000969725.1 Ophiothrix spiculata
ATCTCGGAATCTTTGCTAAGATGTTTGTCTGACTTGGTGGGAGCATTGGGTCAGATATTCGATCTTCTCCGCCCCTTACATGAAGTATTTAGAGTTGGGTGAATATTTCATGAGAGATTGTCGTCCTTCGGAGGGGACGTAAAGCCGTCGGTCCCATGTACAGAAGACTAATACCTGTACATGTAATCACAGTCAGTACCGTAAAGAGTAGGGTATTCTACCCAAACCTGTTCTGGTCATTGTAGGGGTACCCCTTGTAGAGTGTTTATCACTGTTGGGTATACCCGTGAGGATCATTCCTCTAAAGTGTAATAAAAAAATTTAAAAAAAATCTGATTCGTGTGACAGCATTTTGCCTACTTCCCCGATTGCGCGTAACGCCCACGCATGGAAAAAAGAAAAACTATCGCACCCCTACTACCACACCCCTCGGTTATCAATTGGAAATTCATACGGTGACCCAGAAAAATATACATTTTAGGTGATTTTTGATTTTGCTTATATATACGTTCACTGAAATATTTATGAGTTTACGTAAAACAAATACAACATGGATTTTTGCGGGAAGTATTGAACATTCCTGATCCCTCATTGTTGGATGCGTGTGATTACATCCAACACCTCTGGATCAGTAATTTTCACTACTTTCCTCAATACCATGTTGTATTTGTATAAAAACATTCCTGTCACTATTTCTTTCATTTTTTTTGATACCCCCTCTTATGTATGGTCATTTTAGATGATATAAATTTTGCCCCTAAGCATGCTAAGTGATGTAACAATGCAACACAAAGTTCAACTCATAAGAATTCAATAAAATATCAGTATCTTTATTTTCAAATTCAATTACTCAATAAAATAAAAAAAATAGCACACTTTGAAAATATATATACATTTCAACTATAAAATTCATTAAATAAAATAGTTCCAGGGCAAATTTATAGTCTATTGCAATTATTTGCATAGGATAAAAACCTGCTCTCAATAAAATGAACGGAAAAGGTGGTTTCTTGTTTGCTGATGTTTGTTTGTTCCAACGTAAGAGGGATTTCACAGAAAAGCGATGAACGTTGCAACGTTGAGTTCAGTTGTTGCATTTATTAATTAGGTCAATATATGCACATTTCATGTCGCAACTGAAATGGGACATTAATGCACGGACGGTCAATTTAATGCACCTAATTCACAAGACCCGTAAGGGTACTGAGAACTGGACAGCAATCAAAATTTACCCCATGTGTATTGATTTAGTCCCATTTCATGAGCAAAATAGAATGCAAATTTATTAACCTCAAAGACAACAGAAAAATAATATTGCATATTTGGGGGAAAAGAAATTTGACCTTCACGTGTACATCAAAATACAAAACTATGCTGAAGTAAACAAACAGATCATCAACTGACAAAAACAATATAAATAACCATGTATACACGTTAAATGCCCTTCACACAAACTAGAGGGCAACACACGGAGTGCATTGTAAATTTTAAATCCACTTTGCGTATTTTATATTCTTGTGTGCTGACTGGCTGCCTGTACAGAGTAGTCTTTTTAACAAAAACGATATAAATTATACCTTTGGAAACCTGGTAAATCTTGTGATAGATGTCAATTCATGGGACAGGGCATGTAAAATGTTTCACAAAGATATGTGACCACTCATCACAACCCTCTACTTTGATCAACACTAAATAGGCGGGAATTATTATGCTTTTCTTCATCCGCAAGTAAACATAATCCCACTTACACGCGCGCCACAGATGTTGATGCACAAGTCACACACACTATGGACCCCGGGGGGGTAACTGGGTATTTTGACCGGGTAACCGGGTATTCATTTGAACAGGCATGGTCCCGGATAGGGTGTCCATTCGAACAGATAAGGTAGATTTATGGTCTCAGATAGGGTATCATTTCATCCATTTTTGCAAATTTTTGGTCTCACATAGGGTCACCTTCGGAACCTGCGGAACTCGGGTGGTTACCCGGAAACCAATATCAGTTGCCCCCCCCCCCCCCGGGCTATGGACGCTGCATCTCGTGTAGTTGTGCTAAGTGTGTTCAGGTACGCACACGCTTATCTGTATCAATTCAAGATGTGAAGAGGCCCGCTTATTTGGTGTTGATCAAAGTATATATAGTAAAGTCAACATTTTTCATTTTGAGCCACACACACATAAGCTGTATTCGGACAATTTTTCTTCAGATTTGAAATGTTCATGCTTTTCTTAACCTGGAGGGGGGTATTATTGCTACCGCTGCTATAAAAAAAAACAAATGACCCCAGGCATTTGGTAATCACTTTTACATCCTTTGATGAAAAAAATAGGGGATACCACTCAAGGTGGGGTTATGGTAGGCCTTTAAAGTTAGAGTGTACGGGGGTGAGTGAGGCCCCAGAAAAAAGAAAGTCACCATTTGGAAAAAATATATGCATGCTATGAGGGTGAAACTTGAAGAGCATGTTAGAATTTTCATTTCTCTTCTTAATCAGCAAAAAAAAAAAGAAAAAACAATAAAAATCCATTATATCATTTATAGCAACAATTTATTTTGATCGCCATTTTGCATTTTTTTTCTTGAATCTGCATTAAAACAAATTTGACTTTGGACCGTCTTTACTGGATGTTCTTGGTGGATGGTCACATGTATCTTTCTCATGATGGCGTACATGGTTTGCCTATAAAATGCAAGATTTTGTGCAACTTTCCAATATAAGAAGTTGAAAACAACTTGTAGACTGGTCCATTAAGGGCTGTTTCAAATCCAAGTGTGTAATTTCTCAAAATAATGTGCATTTGTGGGTTGCTCTGGCAAAATGAGCAGAAAAGTCACGAATGAAGATTTTGAATAAATTGCTTCTAAAGTAAAAATATGGTGAAAAGGTCGAATTTTAAAACATAAAACGCATCCATCCATAAGTGTCTAACTATACCTTGAGTTTCAAAAAGGTCAATTTTGCTGGGAAGTGCAATTAATCACAGTTAATTGATCACATTTTGCTAAATTAAACACTGTAATTTTACAATCAATTTGTAGCTAATTTTTAATGCCATATTTTCATTGGACTGGCTTGTATAATTGACATCTAAATGGAGAATGGAAAAAGAAAGTGTGACATATTATATAAAATTCGAAAGTTGAGATTATGAAGTATTAAAATATGCCGTAAACTCAATTTTGAAATTTATTACTATCTGGCTCATTTTGCCAGAGCACCCATCATTTTTATAGTTACAATTGAAATCCAGGAGAGATGTTTATGTGCTAAAATTGAACTTCTTTGATCTACCAAGAGAGCAATTCAAAAACTCTGGGATTTTTTATCATGTTTTCACATGATGCCAAAAACTCAATTTTGATGTCGGAACCAAAGTCCCCCCTTTCGGTGTGAGTCATCACAAATATGCAAAACTCTTTATCACGATATAGGTCTTAGAAATTAAATGCATCAAGGGACAAGAATATTTATATGAGTAACAAAATAATATTGACTGTTTAATTGGTGCAATAGATAAAAGATGAATTGTTCCGTTTAACTCGGCTTAGCCTCCTTAAATTAAACATTTCATTTTTTATTTCATGAAAATATCAACATTGCATATCATTCAATTAATATACAGGGTGAGTCAAAATAAATTGTAATCCAATCAGTGAATTTATATAACCAGTTTCTTTTATTCATTTGTGAAATTGTTCCTGTATGAGATGTCATATTTCATTAACTTTCATAGAAAATTTATTGTGTTATCTGATACTTAACCCTAACACTTTTAAGCACCTCTTCTTTTAAAAACTATCTCCTCAGAAATTTACATATTAAAAATGGGTGGTTTCCCCCGGAATCGAACCCGGGACCTCTCGCATCCCGATCCAACATTCACTGATGCAAGCAAAAGGGTATACGCTGCCAGCGTTTTCGTGATTATAGCTAACTCCGGCCCGTGACGTATTTGGATTTTCTTGATTTTGTGGAATGGGATTTTGTGAGGTTCGGTGGTGTTAAGGTTAATTGCAACAAACTGCCAATGCCCGTTGCTACATTGTTGCAACATGATTTATCTACTACCCAACGGCGTAGCTAGGGGGGCCAAGGGGACAAGTTGCCCCGGGTGCCACCTCTAGGGGGGCGCCAAATCGCCCCTACATGAAAAATAATTGGACCAACAACAGGGGACATACTTCTGAAATTAGCACATTTTTGCCTAAATTTTTTGCGCGCCCTTAAGATTTCAGTACTTTTTAGCTTAAATAAGTAAATATAACTGCAAAAAACGCAATAATTAAAAAATGTAGCAGAAATTACCCATTTTAGCCAAAAAAGAGGAGTTTTTCAAAGCTGTTGGGTTTTTTCGGAGGGGGGTGTATCTTTTAAGTTGCCCCCCCCCCCACCCCCCAAGGGAGGGGGGCGCCAGTTTCAATTCTTGCCCGGGCGCCAGACACCCTCGCTACGCCGCTGCTACTACCATTGTCAAGATTGTGCACTGATATCTAAAATGACCATCAGTAATTTGATCTGCATCATTGAATCTTCTCTGCACAATGCGAGCCTGTTTAACATTTTGAATGCAGCATCAAGTTCATCAATGCATAATCAATAAGATATTACCCACTGCTGTACAGTTCATGCTGAAGCAAATTTGTTCGACATCAAAATTGAGTACCTTTACCTAAACGGCTGTTACTTTTGAATGCATTGGTCAATTTCAACAAACTAATATTCTGATGAAAGCTAATTAAATTTGTTATTAAGTATAATTTAAGTTGATAAACATAAACAGATTTCCTGAAAAAATTCTTTCGTTGATTAAACTTTAATTTGACTCGCCCTGTATACCAATCAACATGCACACAGTCATTTTTTCCAATGACCTTGCATTATCACACATGATATCAGCATACTCCCCATAAACATTTGATGACAAAAATAAACAGTATAAATAGAATTTATATGCAAAAACATAATGGTGCTTTATATCTGATTTTGACCAAAATGTGTGATTTTTCTATAGAAAGCCTAATTAAAATGTGTGACCCGCCATATCGATAGGTACCTTAAGGTCAGTACTGCTTAAGGTTGACATAATGTGATATGGGCCATTGAAGCTGAGCATAGTCAAAAATCATGTGTAAGGTCGAATTTCTAATTTCATAAGAAACATTACCTTTGAAGAGTATTCTATAATGTTAAGCAGGTTCCAACATCGTAAACATAAGAAGTATGTGTTAAAAACCAAGATGATAATCCTCTCTCCATTTAAGTTTTACTCAGAACAAAAACTTTAAATTTAATTTTCTCAGAACTACAGTCTTCTGAATCAGCCTGATGCCTTTTACCAATTTGCATGTAACTTTGTAACCCAACATTCAATAATCAAAAGCTAAGAGTCATTTTAAAGCTAACAATCTCAGCTTTTAGATGAGACCAAAAAATCAATTTAAATTTTGGGACCTTAAGGCCTAAAAAAATATTTGTTTGCCCTCCGGTGGAAGTTTTTTTTAACATTCTTAAGGCCATGTCACACATCACCGTACAGTGCGAATAACATACTAATAACGTAGTTCCTTATTCGTACGTTTCATGATGTGTGACAGAGCCCTTACATAAATTTTCATTTTTCATTTTCAGATTGTGAAGGTTATGAAAAAGGAAGGAAAGGATGTTGAAGGGGGAAGATGTATGAGGGGTAGTGATGGAAAGTTGAATTTTAGTGAAAGAGATAGAGGTAGAGTCTGGAAAGAGCTTATGGAGAGGATTATGAATGAGGAGAATGAATGGGATCGGAAGGTGGAGGCTGATGTGGTGGAAGGGCCAGTTGATAGGATCAATAGAGAAGAGGTTGTGAAGGCAATTAGAGAGATGAAAACAGGATAGGCTGCTGGACCGTCAGGGGTGAGCGCTGAGATGATACATGTATTTGCAAGTGGAGAGATAGGAATTGGTGTGATGACAGAGTTGTGTCTGAGGGTTTTAGATGGAGGGGGATGCCAGAGGAGTGGGCGGTGAGCTTGGTGGTTCCCATTTTTAAAGGAAAAGGGGATGCAATGAGCTGTGGTGCATATAGGGGAATGAAGCTGTTGGAGCATGCAATGAAAATTGTGGAGAGGGTTATAGAGGATAGAATTCCGAGGATAGTGGATGTGGATGAGATGCAGTTTGGGTTTATGCCAGAGAAGGGAACGATAGATGCAGTGTTTATTTTGAGGTGGTTGCAAGAGGAATTTCGAGCTAAAGGGAGGAAGTTGTACATGTGTTTTGTGGATTTAAAGAAGGCTTTTGATAGTTTCCGAGGAAGGTGATGGAGTGGGCAATGAGGAAGAGAGGTATACCAGAAGTTTTGGTTAGAGCGGTGATGAGTCTGTATGAAGGAGCAAAGACAAGAGTTAGAGTAGGGTCTGGTTTATCGGATGAGTTTGAGGAGAAGGTGGGGTGCATCAAGGTTCTGTACTGTCGCCGCTGATATTTGCAATTGTAATTGATGTGGTCACAGAGAGGGCTAAAGAATATTTGATGTACGAAATGCTGTATGCTGATGACTTGGTCTTAATGAGTGATATAATGGAGGGATTGAGGGAGAAGTTCTGGAAATGGAAGGCCTTTGAGAGTAAAGGTCTGAAGGTAAATATGGGGAAGACAAAAGTGTTGGTGAGCGGGACGGAGGGAGTGGTGTCAATGAGCAAAATAGATCCATGCGGCTTATGTGGAAAGAGGGTGAAGGCAAACTCTGTGTGGTGTGAGAAATGTAGGAAATGGATCCATGGGAGATGTACAAATATGAAGAGAGTGACTCCAAGTTTGGCAAGGGATTTTGTGTGTGGATGATGCAAGAAAGGAGATGGGAGGTCAGGGGAAGAAGTGGAGGAAAAGTTGTGCAATGAGGTGGAAACAGTGAAGGAGTTCATGTACCTCGGGGATAAAGTTAGCGAGACGTGGTGTCTGGGCGAAAATGAGATGGGAATTTTGACGAGGGCGGAGAGAGCGATGATAAGATCGATGTGTGGTGTGAAGTTGAGGGATAGGAAGTAGACTGAGGACTTGATGCAGATGTTGGGTGTGGAAGAAGCAGTGGACAGTTTGGCGAAGGCGAATAGTGTGCGTTGGTATGGGCATGTGCTGAGGAAGGATGAAGGGCATGTTCTTAGAAGGGCCCTTGATTTCATGGTGGATGGTTTGAGGAGGAGAGGGCGACCAAAAAGACTTGGATGATGCAGGTGGAGGAAGAGATTAAAATTAAATTCATATGAAACAAAAAAATTAAAAATCCGTCATTCGGTTTCAAAATGGTGGCCAGTTATCTTATTCGTGTCAAATTTTCATTTTTCCGAAAAATTTCCCGCCAAGATTATAATTACAAATACATTGCTGAAATAAAATTTTTAAAAAGTTTTTTCATTTTTGTTTTACCAGTTTATGCTGATTATCTCAAAAACGACACGGCCCATTTGAATTTTTTGCACCAAAACATGCATAACCCCTACCTTGACAATTACATAAAACAGCCTTATTGGGCTATGTTGCGTTTTCGTGCTTCGCGTGAAAAACAAAGTCCAGTGTCCATATGGACCCATACCTGCCAACATTTGAAAATGAAAATGAGGGACACTTTTAGAGTTTGAGTCCAATGGCAGCGGAGCGTCATTGGCGGGGGGTCCAGGGGCCGCCTAGGCCCCCGGCGGGGTCCAGGGGCAGAGCCCCTTGTGGGGGTCCAGGGGGCGAAGCCCCCTGAAGCTCCTGGTTTTTAGCAATTTGAGAGCCAATTCGAGCCTTAATTTTTCACAAAGTTACTTAGAAATAAAATTGACTTACTCTCTCAAAATTATCCATTTAACCAAAACAAAACATGGCATGATACAAATTGTCAAGTACATAAAATTTAATGAATACAAGAGTCAATGGCAATGCAATCAATGCCGTGTTATGTTAAGCTTTATCAGTAACTAACTTACCGTAGCCTAGATCTTTGCTTTCATCTACTTCTTCAAACGTCAAATTCCGGGGTCAAATTCTCGATCTCAAAAAATCCGAAACGCTCCGTAAAGCACGAAAGAAAATTTCGAACTTTGCACTAGATTGCGATTATTCAACGCAATAGTTGCGGCAAAGTACACCACGTCAATACGTACTTCGTGTAATGAGCATCGATAGTGCCCTCTCGAATTTTTTAGTTATTTTCCAGACAGTGTAAAGCGTGATTTAATAAAATTATTGCTCTCTTTTTTTTTTTTTTTTTTACTTACGTTGTAAATACGGGACATCCCGTTTTTAGCGGGCTTTTAAGGGTCGAAATACGGGAAATCCCGCAAAATACGGGACAGTTGGCAGGTATGTGGACCCCCCTTATGCACTTAAGTGTTAATCAACGATTGAGGGTCATTACTTGGAGGAGACATACATTTCATACACTAAACATGAACTTTCTACTGCTAAATTTTACATTTTCCTTGAAAATGATTAGTTTTTACATTTTTTTATCCTTGAAGAAAAAAATAAATAAAAATCCCGACCCAAACTTTTGGCATTTTGACAATCGGTCGAGGAAGGCAACTAACTATTTGTTTAGGCCTAAGGTACCTTTCTATATGGCAGGTCATATTTTTGATATTTGTCATGTTTTCAAATATTGCCAAAAGCATTCAAAATTGTAATTTGTTGCTTAAAAATCATAATTTTGATCTTATTTTTGCAATTTTTCACAAAAAAATAATGAAATCATCTCATATGACAAAAACGAAACAATATTTTTAATATTTCTATTAAAGGGTTTTCTCAGAGATGCAAATCCTCCATTGATTTTCTTAAAAATTTAGTATTTGGTAGATTTATTTGTGCTGATAACGAATCTAAAATAAAAAATATAGGTCACCATGCTCGTTTTTGAGATACAGGCATTTTAAAAAGTATGTATTTTCCAAAAAAAATCACCTGCTTTACCATACAAAGTATAGGGAAAGTTCTAAAACGTCGATCATTATGTGCTTGTAAAATATTAAATGCTCCATTTACTTTTTTTAATGTTAACATACTAATATGTTAAAGCAATTTTTGCGCACTTCAAAATACTGAAATAAAAAAATATGGTCACTGTGTTAGTTTTCAAGAAAAATGACCAAAACTGACATTTTTTTGATTAAATTTGATTACTTTGATGGCACATCTGCGTCTGCATAATTTCCCGCGTATATTTTATGCAGCTACGCGGCGCGTTATTAACCAAACGCGTTAGTAAAGCAAGCGTTCCGTGTGCATTGAAATTTGCGCACGCAAAACGGATGCAAACATTTTTTTAAATTGTTTACTATTTATGAAAAAATCGTTATCCCGCATTCGTAAGCAAGTGCATCTCTGAGAAAACTCCTTTAAGTTCAAACAATTTTTGACAGTTTTATAATAACAAATTTTTGTTGGGCTTCCACAGATTTACATTTTTTTGGGGGGGAGGGGCAGTTTTTGGCCAAAATTGCATATATTAATCAAAAAACTGACTTCACCATCGTGTTTAGAAATGTATATTTAGATATTTAAATAGGTAATATAATTAGGAGGAAGGATAGAAAACAGCTGATAAAAGTACTTATTTGAGTTTACTTCCCAGCTCTTCAAGTACTGTGTCTTTAATAAAACATGTTAAAATCACGAATGCCCTTCATCAACCATTCTCTTGGTCTGTTTCTCTGTGTATGTGCCTCTGTAAAGTCTGAGTTGTCCTCTGTTCCAAGTCATTTAATCTACTGTCCAGAAGTTGTTCAAGTTCTTGTCGGCGTCGTTTGTCTTCCTCTACAAAATTGGCTGTGATTGATGCTCTTGAACCTGGTCGCTGCGGAGACAGAAAAAGCAACAATTTTATAGTAAGAAGTCAAGAGTTTGACAGCAGTCAAGTTAGCTCAATCGGTAAGGCGCTCGCTTGCGGTGCAAGAGGTCCCAGGTTCGAATCCCACTGGTGCCAAAAAAGTTGAGTGTGCTTGAAATTCCCTTGGACAAGGAACTAACTGCTAATTGTCTCATGGAAACCCGTACGAAACTCGGGGAGCTGATC
>JXSR01S018025.1:1275-18325 GCA_000969725.1 Ophiothrix spiculata
TTATTCAAATAAGGATATCTTCGCAATGCCTTTATCAATTTTCACCATTCTTTCACCGTTTGAAAGCATAATTCATGACCTATTTAGAAATTAATATTATTTGTTCGAAATTACTTTTGTTCTTACAATATGGCTTCCATCTAATTATTGCAGTTTTTTGACTCGCGTGGTATGGTCAAAATGGTCGTGAACTGAAAAATGTAGTTTCCCACAATATTTTTGGTTTTCAATGACTCGTTTTCAGATCAACTGACATTTGGTGGCATCAAGTTAAGGTTGCATCACAATTACATGACTGGTAATAATCTGCAGTCTGTCCATTTTATTCAAGTTTAGATCTTTGTGACAGACAGGTGCAAGGATCATATTCAGTAACGATACGGTCATTCCTGCAAAGAAGTTCATGTCACGCCTCTTTCTTCGCAGAATATCATCAATGGATATGCATATATTGGATTTCATTACAAATGTACCACCTTTGCAATTATTGATGAAGTAGGTTGGATAAATGCTCAAATCACCTTATTTTTAAGGAGAAAGATGTGCATGTCACTTAATATTTTAAAGGAAAGGTATTAATTTATACTTTGAAATTACTACATTTGTGTCCCGCCGCGGCAAAAGGGTACAGTTGTCGTCTCCTACATGTAGCTCATTGTAGCATATCTGATGTATACAAATACCATACATCAGATATGCTACAAGGAGCAACATATACGAGCCGACAACTGCACCCTTTTGTCATGAGATATGACCGCCCTCTGAAAGTTTTGAATATTCTAAATGTAAATGGCAAAATGAAAATGCAACTTTTTGACTCTATATGAAAAAAATCTTAAATTTAAAGTGACTTTACACGAAACTAAGCAGAGTTATTATTTGCTTGATTTACATTAGCCTTTTGCATTATTGTTCTATTATCCATATATTACACTCATCGATGCCTCTGAAAGAAGAGCATTTAAACAGCTTTTTGCCTTGTCGCTGAATATGGCAGGTTAAATCACTTCACCAGTCTAATGTCTAATTTGCTCGGTAAAAATCTCATTTCTCATTTATTAGCTAATATTCATTGAACTACATTTGATTGTTTGAATATAAAAAGTCTGTTCTGATTATGCAGAGGTTAAAGGGACCAGCTTAGGTTCCAGTCAGTATTAAAATGTTCTCAAGAAATTGAAAACATTTACACACAAATGGCTAAAATTAAGAGGATCATTGTAGTATTTCATTTTATGACAATGGTGTGACTAAGTCTTGCGTTTTCTACATACAAAATTTGTCGATGTATCTCATATAGATTTATTCAATTAAGGCCGTATATCGAAGAGAAGCAATTCAATTAATCAATTAAACAAAATCGACCATTAGAAGCGTAGAAACAATATACCAGGTGTCCCCAAAAATGGTTACATGAAAAAATTACCGTGTGCCTAAATTATAGTAGTTAGAGACACGAAACTTTGCACAAATTATATTACAACCCTCTTCTAGATACTCGTATTTTGATATCACAGCGTTATTGGTTGTTGAGTTATCAACAACGGTAGATACCTATGTCAGAAACGCATTTGTTCAAAATTCAACAAAATAATAAGCATACACGTTTAGTGGATACAATTTTAATTGAATAATATTATTACTGAACTCTCTTTTAGTATATCTATTATGCAAATTACGGATACCCGCATTCCATGCATTCCAGAATGAGTTGTTTATATTGAACCTGTCAATCAAGTTTTGGCGCGAAATTTGATGAATACGCATAAAGCACAATCAAATTTTCATGGGTAACATTAATTCTGTAACTGTTTAAACTGCAAGTTTTTGTTCATTTTGAAAAAATAATCTTAAACTTGCAGGACATGTATAATTTTCTTTATAGTAGCAAAAGTCTGATCGACATTTAGAAATAACAGATATAGCGAAATTTTGAATCCGTTGCCATTTTTGCCCGAAATCAGATTTCTACATAATTTTCAGACTTTTTAGTAATTTATGACGTCATAATTACGTAACAGCTTGTCGTATTTGCATGATTTTGGTATCAATGGGAAGAAAAAACTCTACCCTTTACTATGGTATGCAACAATCTAACTTTGGATATGTCAATTTTAAGTTTACATGGGGTTGAACAAGGTTTAAAATTACATCAAACGAAGATGTTTCAGATTTTGTTGAATTTTGAAAAAATACATTTCTGACATAGGTATCTATCTTGGTTAATAACTCAAGAAATAATAATAATGTGATACTGAAAGTTTGCAAACATTTAGCAGAGGTATGTATCATAAATCATGCTAAGTTTGCACCCTCTTATTGCAAACGATAATTTTCTACATGTTACCATTTTTTGGGACACCTGGTATTTATAAGATGTTAAACTAGAAAAATTGTTTTCACGCCATTTTTTTATGCCCATAGGGAAAAAAGAAGAATTGCGTTTTTTACAAATATTTCTAAAATTCAGAAACACGGTATTTTTTACTCGCTTGTGGGGCAATAATACTATAAACATGTTCTATCGATAGAAAAGTAGCGTAAGAGCCAGTAACTTCAATAAAATCACTTGCCATTATAGTAGCTAGCAAGGTAAATTCGTGGATATTTACAACAAATCCTAGCAAAAAGAATACAAAATAAGTTGTCATATTTAACATTCTACTTAATATTGTCTTAAGACGTTCACGCAATGTCTCTGTTACGCGTATGACAAAATGAATACATACTACAAACAGACGATTCACAGTTAAGTTCGCTGTAAAAAGCTGTGTCTAAAAACAAGATTGGATTATTATTCAGTTGATATACATGTCAAGTTTTCCCCACCGTCAGTTGATGAGTTTTTCCACTCCTCCATGGTTTTGTTTTTGCAAATTGCTACCAAGTTACCAATATTTAAAAGAACTATTAATTGAGAAGAAATGTCTAAGAGCCAACTCTTTGTAAATCCTCTTTCTTTCTTTTCAATAAATGAACATTTTCTCAATTTTTTTTATGAAAGCATGAAGCAGCTTAGATGCAAAGATTATAAAATGTGAATACTACAATAGTAACAAAATCCAATATATCCAGTGTCGGTATTCTACGAAGATACAGACGTGACATGGAGCCATTTGGGATGTGATTGTATCATTACTAAACATAATCCTTGCACCTGCAATTCAGTAGGATCTTAACACTTTAAAAAAAGTTATGTTAAAAAGGGAACATGGTTGGCAGGTTGGTTTAAATTTTGCACAATGTTGGGTAAAATTTGACACAATGTTGGGTAAAACGTGCACTATTACCCAATATTGTGTACAAAATAAACCAATATTGTGCAAAATTTAACCCAACCTGTTAACCATGTTCCCTTTTTAACACAATTCTTTTTAGAGTGTACATGGACGAAATGTTGAGATAGCTGATTTTAATCGTGAATTTTAGAAAATTTTGCACAGAGCACAGAGAAGAAAGTATTGAAAATATATTATAATTTTTAAAAGTTAGACATTTCAAACTATATGTCCAATACCGAGGCTCTTGACGGAGTGTTTATTTTGAACAAGTGATATGACATTAGGTCTCAAGAATTTAAGCTAAAATTAATACTTATGAGCATTAGATATTTTAGTTGTACTGATGAAAACAAAGTTGGCACCTTTAAAATTGTCAAGCTACGATAAGACTGCGATTGCGAAGTTGTTGAAAAATATGACGTAGTTGGGTTTTGCAACAACTTCAACTGTGACTTTGAAATCAACACTGTAGGATTTTCGCATTAAGTTTGAGTACGTGATAAACTTGAAAACGTTCGGAATAACTGACGAGCTAAATAAAGACTGGATAAAATAAACACCTGCATAGCATTATTCAAGGGACACCCTGAGGCTTTCTGCTGCACGATAATACACAACATCAATCTTAAAAATTACAACAATTCTTTATCACAGATTATTTTGTTTTTGAAGGCACTGTTCTGCATCATTTTTAAGGCTACATGACATCGACTGTTCAGAAAAATGCGAATCAGAATGGTTCTTTTAATCATAAAAAGAAAAATAGTTTCCACTGCATGAGGACTCGAACCATGGCTTCTTTAGGGACATAATCAATATAGAGACGAGCGATTGCTCGGGCCGCCCGAGCCATGAGGCCAAGTAGTTGATCGTCTTATCTTTGCATTTCGCTCTTCTGTGGTAACACATCAAGTAATATAATTGTGAATAATATCAATACGCACCAAATTATCTAATTTATAATGGCTGCACGACTCAGGTATTGACTTGGGTCGGGTCAAGAAGATCGGCTCGTCCTTGCTCGGCTCGGGCGAGCTGCTCGGGTCTAAATTGATTATGTCCCTTAGTGGCTTAGTCATGCATTACAAAGCACAGGAACAACCACTGAGCCATCCGGGCAGACTTAAGATTGTGAAGTGAAATATAAAACATATACATTACAATGTCGTATTCTTCTTTTGTTTATTTAAAAAAACAATTTTTGCCTTGATGGAATGCTCATTTTACACATATGTGACCGTCCAGCCCAAACCAGCAGTAAATGCCAGCTTTTGTCATTTTCACTTTTTTAATTATTTGCAAAGACCATGCTTTAATGATTAAAATGACATCTTAATGAACTTCACGCGATTTCCAGAAGTCAAGTTATGGCCTGAGATAAACGCGTTCCAAAGTTTTGTAAGCCCTATATTTTCTGTTGATTGTCTAAAGAATATACCAATTTATTTCACATTTCCTATCATTTTCTTGAAATGAGACTTTGCTGGTATTTTGTAGTAATCACTAGGATTGTGAATCTGTCATAAAATCGATTTCGGCAAATTATGACCTTGACATGTATTTTCACCTGTAGCGCAAAATGAAGTTTCTGGCATTTACTGCTCATACGGGCTGGAAGGTCACATATATTATAGGAATGCTCATATAAATGGATACAAAGAAATGTAGATATTAAAACAGGCAATACAGAGCTCACACGGGGAGATCTCGGAGTCGTAGCGCTCGTCCGTTTTTGGCAGGCAAAACACCGTGACTTTATTACATTATCATTCAAAGTCAACATCATATATTTATACAACACTATTTACAAGTATCAAACCTATAATCGGTCAAAACTTAAACAAAATCAAAATTGTCCCAAGTGTGTGTGAGGCTAGATTTAATTAGTCTGGAAGTAGAATATTGGATTTCACGACAAGCTTTTACTTGACGAAAATTTAGGTTAAAGCCTGCGGGTAAATAGTTTCAAATTTTACTGATGCGGCAGGGTTAACATGGCGTGAAATTACTTCATAATTCACGACCGTATAGATTTCTTCTTAAAATTGTGACAGGTTTTTGTGCCACAAATTGACGAAACTATTAAAGGGAGAAATAAAGTATTACATCATACTGTAGCGTCATATTAAGATAGGTCTCTATTTTTTGTATTTTTTCCATTTTTTGTCTATTAATCTTACGGTTTTGACCATCGTTACTGAGATATGCGGTATTCAATGGTTAAAAACCGTTAAAAACATGGTTTGGAAAAGATGTAATTAACAATGACTTTTGACGGACCATAACTTGACTTCTGGAAATCGTGTGAAGTTCATTAAAGTGTCATTTTAATCCTTAAATCATGGTCTTTGCAAATATTTAAAAAAAGGGAAAACGAATGGCATTTACGGCTGGTTTGGGATGGACGGTCACATATGCATAACACAGAGCACCGAAATACTGACAATAAAAAGACCTAAAAAACAAAACAAAATTAAACAAAGTTACAGAAATAAAAGATTTAATCGATTACGATTTCATTTGTTGGCTTAGAAATTATTCCATCTGCATAGGGCTACATTCCTGAATTTTTTGGAGTTTTATATTTCAAGCATCTGATGTAAAGATTGTTGTTTTTCCTAAATCGTGTTTCTATTTCTTATCTTTTCCATACAGTGCTTTGCGTTTTAGAAATGAAAAAAAAAATACGAATAAAAGTAATGGATTTGATCTGCAAGATTCTATAACATTCCTCTTAAAGTTTATAGTGATTCGGGAAAAAAATAATTATCTGCTATCTCTTCTTTTCGTCCATGTACAGATCCAACTGATCGACAGGTGCGAGGATTTCATTCATTTATTATTATTTTTGAATATAAATAGTCTGTTCTGATTATGCAGAGGTTAAAGGGACTTGCCTAGGTTCCAGTCAGTATTTAAATGTTCTCAAGAAATTGAAAACATTTACACACAATTGGCTAAAATAAAGAGGATCATTGTAGTATTTCAATTTATGACAATGGTGTGACTAAGTCTTGCGTTTTTTACATCCAAAATTTATACATGTATCTCATATAGATTTATTCAATTAAGGCCGTATATCGAAGAGAAGCAATTCAATCAATCAATTAAACAAAATCGACCAATAGAAGCGTAGAAACCATATATTTATAAGATGTTAAACTAGAAACATTGTTTTTACGCCATTTTCTTATGCCCATAGCGAAAAAAGAAGAATTGCGTTTTTACCAATATTTCTAAAATTAATGGAAAATTATTAGGCCATAATACTATAAACATGTTCTATCGATAGAAAAGTAGCGTAAAAGACTTAAGCCAGTATCTTTAATACAATCACTCGCCATTACAGTAACTAGCAAGGTAAAAAATAGCTTTATTCTGGTGCATTATTACATTTCAGTCATTATACATTATTAATAATCATAACAAATTGACTAATCGTTTACTGCATCAAATGGGAATAACTCTGGTTAAACTCACCAGAAATACAACATATGAAATATAATAATGCATAACATTAAGATCTGACCCAACATTTCACATAAGGATGCTTGCCCGACAAAATATATAAATAAATGATGAATAAAAAAATAAATACAGACGAATTACTCCTTAATTTGTAATCCAAAAGGCCTTAACACACCTTACAGGTAAAAAAAGGAATTTAAATATTCAGTACAAAAATCAATAAACTGTATTATCTTTACAAGTTACCAGTGCCTCAAAATAAAATGAATAATTCACAATGCTGCTAATGACATTTGACTGACGCTGTATTTGTCAACTATCTGTGTAACTTCATAAAAGGCTGATAAGAAATAAGTACTTCCCTTTGCTAAAACACAAATTGAGATAACACACATATCCTCTTCTTAAAGGTTATGCCGCTTTTTAGAGTAACACAATCCAACAAAAATAACACTGGCGACTTATCTAATCCCCTCAGCTGTGAACAGACGCTTTTAACTTGTCCATTAACAGTCCCTAATCTCCCTTTGCACACAGACTTGTAATCAATGACATTTTATTGGATGAATTTTCATTCAAATTCTTCTGGGTCTTTGTTGTCTCGTTGGCGGACCCAACGAGACATATTTGAATCTGGAGACTGGGAAACTTCGTAATAGACTAAGAAGTAAAAATGCACAGAGATTGAGTAAAGACCATTAAAGCTGAATATTATTTTAGTTATACTTTATGTGTAGTAAATGGATCAAAAATTTACAAAAAATAGTGGAATTTTATTGTTAAAACTTAAATTTACAAAATACATTTGACTTGGTGAAAGGCTACATGCCCGGCTACATGATTTGCAAAACAAACACAGACAATATTCCCACGTGTAGCACCCACTGACCTATACTTCTGGACAGGAAAAGCTTTGACTTTTTTGTGGGCCGCCGTGTTGCCATGTTGTGAGTACACGACCTTTTAATACGATTTTTTTCCCACTTAATTTTTTTATTTCAGTTTTTCTAAAATGACATCTTGTTCCTGGCGAGATTCGAACCCATACCACTAGCAACCCATGTATTAAAGTCGTCTGAAATTTTCTCCCCAGGGTTTTCAGGGTAGGACCAAATGGCACCATGCGTGAACAACAAACCAATCAAATTGATCATCAAGTCACGCAGCAACAGAACTGTCAAATCACGCGAGCTCACGATTATCGCATGAGCGGCACTCTTAAAAAGCCAGGATCAACTTGAATTGATCCTATTCAGTATCAAATATGAGCTTACCCTCTTTGATCCAGATTCTAGTCAAATTTGATCCGTTTTGGATCAAAAAAGAGTGTGTTTGATCTGAAGTGGATCAAAAAAATGATTAGGAAAAGAAGGAAGCTCATATATGATCCGGGCTTTTTAAGAGTGTGTGTTTGAACTTTAATCTCGGTACACACGCGTAAAAGTGAAAAGGTTTTCTTCACGCGACTATAGCTGTCAATCGCGCGCTACCATCTGAGGCATCGGGGCTTATGTGTAGAACTATTTCCACCTCATTTAGGGGCGCACCATCAGATGTTCAAATTCCCCCCCCCACCCCCGAATCAGGTCTTGCTCCAAACTGTCATCCTGTCGCCAACGAGACATGTTTTTTAGAAGACCTTGTTTTTAGAGGTTCGTCATTCAAGACAGATGATAATAATGGAAAAGTTAAAACAATTAAAGGGGTTGCGTTGAACCTCCGCTATCGCTTTTTTCTGTTCAAATACAAATGAGCAGCTGTTAAAATAACGTCAGCGGAACCCTTATTGAACTAAATTTTAATTAGAGCTGTACGTTAAACACCAGTATTATATGTGACTTCTGTTGTTTTATTCATACAAATTATGTCATTTAGACATCAAGATATGGCAAAACAAAGTGTAACCTACAATTAAAGCTATATAAATCAATTGTGTAACATTGTACAATCCCAGAATTTCGAGCTTAATTTGGGACATTTGGTCAGCACTATTCCCTGCTTGAGTTGTTCCCATTGATTTTTGTCTATTTTGATTAGCGTGTATACTGGCAGTTGCGATTGCATCAGCGTTTACCTTATTCTTAAAAATAGCGTTCATTGATCCGATGGATGAAGAAATAACGTAAAGATAGCTAGATTTTACGCTAAGTTAACGTATCGAACGCTAAATGGATCAGTAAGGTGATATTACTTTGAATTCTGGCAGAATAGACTTATTAAAACAAACAAACAAACATACAAATAAACTAACAACAAACAAACTAACTAACTAACTAACTAACTAAAAAAACTAACTAACTAACTAACTAAAAAAACTAACTAACTAACTAACTAAAAAAATAACTAACTAACTAACTAACTAAAAAACTAAAAAAAGTAATGAACAGATGTACAAAGCAACTAATAAATAAATAAACCACGACCTTCACACACCTGTAGCTCAAAATTAAGTTTTGTACGGCCACATGTGTTTATGGATCTAACATTTTGTTACAGTGTTTTAGCTAATTAACATATATAATATACTTCAAATACAATTTATGTATTGGACAAATCAAAGTAAAATAAATTTTCCGTCTAAAACAAGGGGTGAGATGGCAAGATACATGTAGCTATGACTGTGTAGATATAATAATTGCATTATGTGTTACCATAAATAAATATGCCAACTCGTTCTTACGTCGTTATACGGTACATTAGAAATAAAAGCCAACCAAGGTTTGTTTTCATCCAAAGTAGAGTACTTTAATTTTTTACACAAAGGAAAATTGAAAAACACAGTAAATACATAAGTTGTATAGTTTCCAATGAATGCATAGAGGCATGAGTGCATCTTTATGACAATCTAAGGAATGTGTTGAATAACAATTCTGGAATGATATATCTTTGTTGTTTCTGATCTAATAATAACATCCTCCTGCCATGCCATCAATCTGCAATCAAAGTAGACACTAGCTTAATTGAATTCTTCTATCATTGCCGCTCTTGTGAGACACAAGGGATTTAATCATCATCCTTGTGTTTTGTCACGTGATTACGCAATGAATATATGAAACATTAATCACACATTACATTTGAAAAAGTTGTGAGCTGAATATAAAGAGAGAGCTGTTGGGAAAGATTGTTACCCTGAAGATGAGCTACTTTGGCAGCATACTAAGATGTAGTGGCATGCAGTTAGATCGCTCTGCAAATCATTGAGGGAAAAGTGGAAGGAAAGAGAAGAAGAGGAAGACAGAAAAAGTGCTGGTTTGACAACATCAGAGAATGGACGGGGCTAGGGTACACAGAGGCCAAACGACTAGCACTAGACAGAACAAGATGGAGAACTACAGTCAGGAGATGCGCATTAGTGGTAGCCAATCATCAGAAGTGATGGAGGCATCAATGTATCAAGGTACATTTGAAAACATTCAATTTAACACACACAGTTTAGTAATTGGATTGAACACAAACAAAAAATTTTGTCGGTATTTTGACAGATTTTCAACTATTCTTAGAAATGTATTTGGATTTAATAAATCTTTAAGTAGAATATAGCATTTCACGGTAAACTATCGCTTGGCGATTCTTTGTTAGAGTTTAGAGCCCAGAGGGGGGGGGGGACTTAGTGGAAAGGTGGGTGTACGGACGCGCGACTAAAAACGGTTGCATTTTAACCTCCCAGGTTTACAAAAGGCCCCTCAAAAATGTGAAAAATGGTTTACATAACGGTTGCATTTTTCAAAAATGACCATTTTTGGACCAATTTTTCGTTTGGTTTACTTACCGGTTGCCAAATTGGGCTTTTAAAGTGCAATTTACATTGAAAAAATGTATTGAACGGTCTAGATAACGGTTGTTTAAGTCAAATTGGTTTATGGGTAGCATTTTTTCGCTTCCTCAGGTTTCAAAACGGATGGTAGTCGAAAACTCCGGCCGCGCGTCCCACGGTACCCAACCGAAATCTGAGTACCCCCCCGGGGTTTAGAGTTTAGATAATTAATTTCCATTACTCCAAATAAAAAATAATTAAGGCGATATCTGATATAGCTATGAAAAACATTTCATCATCCGATTCTTGTTGTTATTTCAGAACAGAAAGATGCCGTAGATAAATTGTATGTACTTGCAATGTGCATATTTGAGCAAAATTTCATGCGAAAATTCCTTCCGGTACAGTGTTTTTGAAATTTTGGCGGGAGAATTTTTGACGCGACAGAAAAATTGGCTTTTTGGCCGCCATTTTCAAACGGTTCGTCCGATTTTAAAATTCATTTCTATATTTTGGTCCTTTTTACATGCTTTATCATTGAATAGACATTCAACGTAAAATTCATATCGGAAGGGTGTTTTTTAAAGGTGTGTGTGTGTGTGGGGGGGGGGGGGGTCTTTAGGAACCCCCCTTTGGCACCAACAGGTGGGAAATACCTTGATCACTTAAGTGTTAAAAGCACAAAATGACATAAGATGTATAGTCTCCGATGAATCCATAGCTGGCATGAATACATCTTTAATGACAATGTAAAGAATGTTTTGAATGAATTCCTTTTGAGTAACAATATTAGAATGTAATAACTTTTTTGTTTCCTATCTCATTCTGGCATCAATAGTGTCAATCTGCAATCAAAGTGGACACTTGCTAAATTGAATTCTTCCACCATTACCGCTCGTGTCTCACAAGGGATTAAATTCACCATCCTTGAGTTTTATTACCAGGATTAATCACATTTTATATTTGGAAACATCCATTTTTTGTGAAACTAACACGTTATTACTTAAATAATCAAACAAAAGAAATCAGATTTTCTCGGCATTCTGAATTTTTTTCCAACTGTTCGTTTGAAGTGTGTAAGGCTAGATTTAATTAGTCTGGAAGTAGAATATGGGATTTCCAGCCAGAAGTAAGGTCCGAGAAAAGTGGCTTGTTTTATTTTTTTTTTATGCATAGAAAATCGGCACAGAGCGCTGGTTTGATGATGCTCATGAATATTAATGAGTTTGAGACATTGATTTAAAAAGGCCCATAAACTCATCCAAATAGATTTTAATTCAAAATAATTATGCATTTAGATGTATAAATGTTGTCAAAACATATTGAAATAAAAAATGATTGAAATTAGTTGAAATAAAAATGCATATTTATGTGATTTCTAAAGTGATTTTTGTCATTGAGTGAGGTCAAATTTGGTCTTTACTTTTTCTCTGAAATCTACAATTCTGGACTTAATATATTTAAGCCGCTTAGTCCAAAGAAGCCGAACACACTTTTGTACATATATCCTGAAAATCTAGCCTGAAATCTGCATAAAACACGTGTCACGTAGATGAGTGTGACTCTTGGTCCATGAGGTCAAATCTGATATTGCAGATCCGCTGCCCGTCTCCGCTGTGCCTATGCTATGGCAGTTTCGGCGGCAATCTATTTAGCTCATGCCCTAGTGCAAAAATAACTGAAAAATAAAACAAGATGAAAAAATAGAATTGTGTCTGGAAGAGTGGAAGAGTGATATGTCACTGAAAAAATTATAAAATCTAATTGAAATAAGAAGAAAAGGGAAAAAAATGTGTATAGATCGAGAATCGAACCTGGTTTCCCGCGGCCCCAAAATAAACGATCTCATAGCTCACGCTACTGAATCAATGTGAAATAAAGTCGCAAATGTTAGTACTTAAACTGTGATTGCGCAAGATCCAATTGTTTTGAAATATTTACACAAAATATCATATTAGGGACAGATTCTGTCAATTATAGTTATGCTTAGGTAACATTATGCTATTTTACAAAATAAATAATCCCATTCAGGATAAATCAGAAGAAAATCGATGTAAAATTGGATTGCCAAAATGGCGCAGAGGTCATGCAGTGTAGAATTAACACGGCGCATGGCAAATGACGTCATACAGACCCATTGATACGAAAGGTTCTTCTTGTCGTACGATGATGCTGACTGATAATATCAGGGTATTCAATGCGTAATTGTAATGGCCGATATCTGGTCCCTTTCGTACGTCTAATTGAACGGCATTTTTTTCGCACTATTTACCGGTTTTACAGGTATAATAAGAAAGATATATTTTTCAAATTTCATGGATATGAGGTTTGATAGGTTGTATAATTTATTTTGCCATCCAATAGATATTTAGTTCGGTAAAACAACGAGCACGTAAGCAGATGTGACCTCATGATTTTAAATGCTTAAAATTTGCAATTTTGTTTAGAATGTAATAAAATGAAGATTTTTTTACTCCTAACAGTCAAACAAAACCATGTTTTAATAGAAAAAACTCTAAATATTTTCATCCATATCTCATTTTTTTATTTGCAATAACCACCTTGTGATCATGAGGCTTTGAAGTCCGAAATAAATTGCTCATTAAAAGCTCATTTGCATAGGCTCTAAGCGCTGACTGATATCGATCGCCAGAACTTAAAAATAAATTGCTCATTAAAAGCTCATTTGCATAGGCTCTAAGCGCTGACCGTTTCACGACAAGCTTTCACTTGACGAAAATTACTGATGCGGAAGGGTTAACATGGCGTGAAATTACTTCATAATTTACGACCGTATAGATTTTTTTTTTAAATTGTGACAGGTTTTTGTGCCACAAATTGACGAAACTATTAAAGGGAGAAATAAAGTATTACATCCTACTGTAGCGTCATTATACGATAGGTCTCTATTTTTTCGTATTTTTTCAATTTTTTGTCTATTAATCTTACGGTTTTGACCATCGTAACTGAGATATGCGGTATTCAATGGTTAAAAACCGTTAAAAACATGGTTTGGACAAAATGTGGTTAACAATGACTTTTGACGGACCATAACGTGACTTCTGGAAATCGTGTGAAGTTCATTAAGGTGTCATTTTTTATCCTTAAATCATGGTCTTTGCAAATATTTAAAAAAGAGACAAAGACAAGAGGTGGCATTTACGGCTGGTTTGGGATGGACGGTCACATATACATAACACAGAGCACTGAAATACTGACACTAAAAAGACCTGGAAAAAAATCAAAATTATACAAAGTACAGAAATAAAAGATTTAATCGATTACGATTGCGTTTGTTGGCTTAGAAATGAATCCATCTGCACAGGGATACATTTCTGAATGTTGAGGAGTTTTATATTTCAAGCAGCTGAAGTAAAGATTATAAGTTTTAGAAATGAAAAAAAAAGTTTATAGTGATTCGTTAAAGAGATATCAGATTATTATCTGCAATCTCTTCCTTTCGTCCATGCACAGATCAAACTGATCGACAGGTGTATGGATTGTGTTGCGTAATTCCCCAAAATGTCTTCATGTCAAAGCTGTATCTTCGTAGAGTATCGACATGGGATATGCGTTATAGGCCTATATTTGATTTTGTTATTGTAATCATTGTATCTAAAGCCGAATGATTATTTTCAAGGAAAATGAAAACTTGAGGAAAATGTTACATCATTGGAGCTGGCCTATATATATGACAGTGATTCGTAATTATTACAATTTAAAATAATTCTTCCATACATCTAATTGAATAGAAGAGAGCAACACTGACCAAAGTCAGTTTTATTTTCAAAAACGTGCTATGCACAAGAGAAACTTTCTTATACACGGTTGCTTATATAGTTGGAATAAAAACACTTATACGTCATTTTTATGTAAAGGTCAATTTGTAGGGAAACTATTTGGAAACTTGTGTTGCTTTTTGGTCGGTTTGATAGGTAATATAGTTGGGTGTAAAATGGAGCTACGATTGTGATCACTTTTCTCATGTACTAGTAGGGGGTGACAACAAAAGGAGTCAAAAAACGTGATTGTTAGGTCAAATTTGATTTGACAACGCCTTGGTCAAGGTCACTTCACCACTCGAGTTGAGTGGTCATATGGAATGTTTGGAATGTTGATCTGTAATAGAGTGATAAGCAGGTGATTGAATGTCTTCGTCACACTTGACTGCGCCAAGAAAATGCTTGGAAGCAAAGCATAAAATAATCCTTCAACGCCCCTCAATTTACAAAAGTAGGGGATGTGGTGAACGTGGAATGGTCCTTTGGCGATATATGACATCTTCGAAACCTTTTGAGAGGTTATATCATATTTCATATTCCAATTGGATTCATGTCCTGTGAGCCAAATTGGCATAACTTAAACATCAGGCATACAATGAAGGGTTTCGTTTTCGTTTTTCTAAAAAAATCCCTATTGCAGTGGGCTTGGGTCACTGTGCTTTCATATAGCATTTCCCGATAATGAACACTCATCATAGTTTCTTCTGGTACATTATGTAGATAGTGACTTTCACTAAAACATGTTGATGTTAAGAACTTGTCCTACTCGTATAACACTGCATCACATCGATAGCAAAAGACGTCAGCCGTGTGGGGTTTGTGTTTTGTACTTGAAAACCACATTCTGTTGTACAAAAAGCTTCAACTTATAGATAAGGTACAGACAAAGAGGTTTAAGATAGGAAATGAAAAAGACAAATTAAACATAATGCATGGCGAACGACTTCATCATTAAAATCTGTCTACAAATCAATTTGGCTGGCAAAAGACGTAATCATTAAAAACACACACCAAATTATAACAAGACTCTATATTTTACGCATTAAAAGGAGCCTCTAAATGCCCTTAAAGAAGAGGCATAGATTGCAGTCACATGTTTAAAGTCACTTACAGCGCGTCAGGTGCTGGTATTTTGTCCAGGGTATAGCGATCAATTTACCTCCTATTACTTGTGTTTACTTGTAAGCTTCCTGGTTCCGCTATGATGCATTCTATAGATTATGTCTGCGTATGGATTTATTCTTTTTAAAAGTATTTCAGTCACTGAGGGGATTTCTGCTTTGCAGCAAACAAACATAGTTTGTCATTTTTATTAATTTAAAGCATATACGAAAAGTCTTTTCAGCAATCGATAATCACGGTTGCCATTTTTCAATGCTGAAATAAAACTGACGTTAGCAGAGTTAGCTGATTATTTTACAATATGGAGATTTCAAATGCACCATCTCGATATATATTATTATTATTATAGAAATTTATCCATGTTCTCTAATTAGGTTGGTGCTCTTCCCATGCTTCCTATTCTAATTTGTAAATATCTTTGACTTAGCATAGTTATTTGATCAGGCTAAACCACTAAATCTACCATTTCGGATTACCTAATCATAATTATACGTTTTGATACCATTCAAAATTTTACGTCCACATTATGTTTCCTAAAAGAGGTATATATGGTAAAAATGGTCGTGAATTGAAAAATGTAGTTTCCCACAATATTTTATGACTCGTTTTCAGATCAATAGACATTTGGTGGCATCAAGTTAAGGTTGCATCACAATTACATGACTGGTAATAATCTGCAGTCTGTCCATTTTATTTAAGTTTCGATATTTGTGAAAGACAGGTGCAAGGATCATATTCAGTAATGATACGGTCATTCTTGCAAAGAAGTTCATGTCATGCCTCTTTCTTCGCAGAATATCATCAATGGATATGCCTATATTGGATTTCATTACAAAGGTACCACCTTTGCAATTATTGATGTAGTAGGTTGGATAAATGCTCAAATCACCTTATTTTTTAGGAGAAAGAAAATATGCATGTCACTTAATATTTCAAAGGAAAGGTATTAATTTATACTTTGAAATTACTACATTTGTCATGAGATATGACCGCCCTCTGAAAGTTTTGAATATTATAAATCTAAATGGCAAAATGAAAATGCAACTTTTTGACTCTATATGAAAAAAATCTTAAATTTAAAGTGACTTTACACGAAACTAAGCAGATTTATTATCTGTTTGATTTACATTGGCCTTTTTCATTATTGTTCTATTATCCGTATAACACTGTTACACTCATCGATGCCTCTGAAAGAAGAGCATTTGAACAGCTTTTTGCCTTGTCGCTGAATATGGCAGGTTTAATCACTTCACCAGTCTAATTTGCTCGGTAAAATTTTCATTTCTTATTTATTAGCTAATATTCGTTCAACTACATTTGATTGTTTGATTATAAATAGTCTGTTCTGATTATACAGAGGTTAAAGGGACTAGCCTAGGTTCCAGTTAGTATGAAAATGTTCTCAAGAAATTGAAAACATTTGCACACAAATGGCTAAAATAAAGAGGATCATTGTTAGTATTTCAGTTTATGACAATGGTGTGACTAAGTCTTGCGTTTTCTACATCCAAAATTTGTACATGTATCTCATATAGATTTATTCAATTAAGGCCGTATATCGAAGAAAAACAATTAAATTAATCAGTTAAACAAAATCGACCATTAGAAGCGTAGAAACCATATATTTATAAGATGTTAAACTA
>JXSR01S018025.1:99092-110576 GCA_000969725.1 Ophiothrix spiculata
TGTCACAAACGTTACCAAAAAGTTACACCTAAATGTCACAAACGTTACCAGACGTTACCAAACAAAACATTGCATTAAAAGAAATCCTGACGATAAAATTTCCTACCACTTTAATGCAATATGTATTAATATGTTACCCATCATCTGTGAAAAGTGCAATAAAAAATTCGCTAACATGTCAGAGAATTTTTTACTTTGAAGTCATTTGGAGCACAAAAACATTTCCGTGCGATGTCACAAACGTTACCGAACGTTACTTGAACTTTATTCAGTATCTTGGCAATTATTTTAATCTTTGAACACCTATGTCTTGGCCCCGCCAGTGAGCAGCATTATCAACAACAAACTCGTTGATATAATGTTTATGCTAGGTTCTGTGGCCATTTAAAAGTGGAATTTTTCACTTTTTCGGTCACAAACGTTACTTTGGAATCACCCTGTAGCGTAGAAGTTAAAAATATCATTAAAAAAATCATTTATTCTACAGTAGTTTCGAAATTTCACCGCTACATATAAATATCAATAATTATATTAAACGATTTGAGTATTTTGAAAGATACACTCCCTACTTTAATGCTAGTTTGCAGGTCGATGCACAGTGTCTGTAATATCGACTGATATTTTAAAAGCCTCTGTGTGCAGTTGATTATTACCTATTTGTTTACCAACGTGTTTAAAGACGGCACACAATTTTAATTCTGTGTTTAACCCCAGCAATAAGCGATTGTTTTTCTAACAATAAGTTTATTTATTTCACTAGATTCAATTTATCGAAGGCATACAACTTGCTAATACTGATAATGCATTGATTTTTTCACAATACGCATAATACTATATAACACCAAATTTCCATCAGGGACTCTTCGCACCCTGATCTCCGATGTCAAGTAATAACTACAATTGGATTGCCGCTGTCTCGCAATTGTACTACGACTAATAGTTGATTGATATCCTTTAAAATTTAACTTATCAAAATCTAACCTAACATCTTTGACATTGAAAATGGGTTTTCTTATTATATTGAGATATTAAAGGAATCAAACTTGTTTAAAGTCCGGAAGAAGGGAAATAAAGGCATCCAATGCTTCTCTGCAAAGAAAGATAGAGTTAATTTTTCGAGCCCTGTTTTTGTAACGGAAGGTCCCACAAAGATTTTAATCAGGATTATCTTGCAATTTCCTGGTCCCTTCCAGCTATATCCGACAGAAATTGAAAAGAAGTCACGTTTTAGCATGTTTTATAAAACATTGTAATTGATTTATTCATTTCAAAGATGTGTACACATACTAATGTCGGGATTTGAAGGTTTAATTTGTCTAAAAAAGAATGAATACTCATTTAATGACTAGATTAATTAAAGCAATCATGTAATCCTGTTAAGATATTCATGCTGCATAAATTTCAATAAGTTACATGAATTTCTCATTCATTAACAGATTTAAGATCAATTATTCTACGCAACACTTGAATCAATTGAAATTAACGTGAATATTGAAACGTTTCAATTTTAAAAAGTGTGAATAATCTCTATGCACCTTTGAAAACTTCAATAAGAAAAATTTATCATATAGTGAAAGAAATGTGGTTCTTCATTACAGCCTTTAAACATAGGTCATGAATAATTTAGTCCATTCTGATCAATTTCGGTAATTGCTGCAATTCATGCAGAATCAAATGTTTGTAGTTTATCATTGAAATTGAAATTGATTATCTAAGTTAGATTATGAATATTGATGAAAAGAGAATTCATAATAAAAAGGTCTTGATCAGACTGATTTTATGAAGTGTGAAAACTGGAAGGAGAAGGAAATATCAAAAATTTGTTTTTTATTAAAGTCTTCATTCGTTGTTCGGGTGGAGGGGTGTATTGGGCTACAGATAAAAATGACCTTGTTCGTATCATTTTTTAGTGTGAAAAGATGTAATTCAGTACCCATAACAAAACTTTGCTCACAATTAGGATTCAAAAAACACTGAATATAGTCACACCACCTTCGCAGAATGATGTAGTAAAAATAGTTCAGCTATTTCTGTGTAGTTTTTTTACTTTGGTTGATATTACTTTAGTTTTTAGGTTTATTAAGAGCATTTCCATACGATATTGATTCTAAGTGAAATTTAGGCTAGTCCCTTAAAAAGGGTAAAAAGACATTGATTTTTCACGAGATTAGTTTGAATTATCCGAGATTTCAGCTTTCATTGCAATACACATAACGCCTAACATGTTGCCGGACGTTTCTGACCAGAGGAGGATGGGTAAATCCAAAACCAGTCTCTCTAGTATTAAAACACTTCATGAATATGTTTAATGTTTATTTTCTGTTAAATCACCAGTAAAGCGTTAATTGATTTTCACAGAGTTTTTGGGCATAATGCTATTCGTGAGTTGACATTTCTAAAAAGAATATGCTTATTGATCTTAATTTACTGTAAAAATAAGTATAATGTCAAGGCTGCGGTTCTCCCATTTTGTTGTGATTCAAATCTTGAAGGAAGAAAATAAGAGACAAATAAAATGCGCCAGTTGTGTTTTGATGGTATGAAATATTTATGGATCTCTACTTAGATATTAAATGTTTATCAGTTGAAGTTATTCTGAGTCAAGGCTGTGGTTCTCCCATTTTGTTATGATTCAAATCTTGAAGGAAGAAAATAAGGGACAAATAAACTGCGCCAGTTGTGTTTTGATGGTATGAAATATTTATGGATCTCTACTTAGATATTAAATGTTTATCAGTTGAAGTTATTCTGAGTGCTCATTGAATATTGTTAAATATTTAAACTACTTCTTCATATCAATTCAGATTGCTAAAAGTATTGATAAAAAACACACAACTCTATAGATTTACTTTACTTTATTTAGATTTAAGTCGTGTGATAAATTAAGCATTATTTACCTTGAAAACGTAATGAATAAATCCATAATTTCCACTCACTCTGTTACTGTAAATGAGTATTTCTTAAATTAAATGTTTGACAAATATTTGATGTTGTAATAGTAATAATATAATGGCAAAATGCATTTTTGTATTAAACATTGTGTCATTGTGTTTGTATTAGAAATCTTAAATTAAACATCCATTTCAATAAGAATTGTTAGGCTTTTAAACTGGAGTGAAAACATGTTTGATTTCAGTTTTAACCAAACAAATGTTCAAACAAACAAGATTTACAGAAGCCTGATTGTTAAAAGGCTTAGACAAGCCTGTACAATATTGTACCAACCATGAACGGAAAAATAAAATCAAACCAACCAACCAAACAAACATACAACAACAACATCAACAACAACAAAAACAAGTGGAATATGAAAAGAATCGTTTGTAAAATGCTGCTTCAAATGATAAATAATCTATCAACAATTAGTCTGTATGAAACAATAAAGCGCTACGAATTGCTACAACATTATGCTACAACTCGTGAGTGAAGTTACATTCTTATTAAAGACGCTACTACATATTTCCATTGGTTCTTTCAATATCTTTATATTCACATATAATTTTATCTATGACATCTCTATTTAGCTCACATAATGTTTCAATAATTTAGATTTCAGGGGCTATTAAGTTTAACATAAGTAGACACTTCAGGTAATTTTTAAATTATGAATCAAATTGCTTCAAATGAAATAAAAGCAGGTGATCTAAAGAATCCAAACCCGTTTGAATTTTTCAAATCCGACCTTCCGTTGCAAAGTTATGAAGGTTTTTGTATAATTAATTTAACTAATTTTGGAGACCGCAGGATAGGGGATAAATCTTTTAGGTTCTTTATTTTCGCCAAGCAAGGTCACGGCACCAATCCAGTTACACCTCTTGTCAATACACAGAGTAATTTGGTCAATATTTTAATTGTCTGAATGTATATTACACACACAACAGGTGTTATTTTGCAGCTTTTTGCGCCCACACATGCGCGGGATGTTTAAAGATGATTAGTTCCGCATGATAAAGAGCTGATCAAAATTGCTTTAGGCGGAAGAACAGGCGCAGAAATTACACCCAAACAGTCATTATTTTTGTCGCTTGTTGTTTATTTACATTTGATTTAACAGATATATTTAAAAAAATTCTTGAGTGTGCATGGATGTCTACATAACTTGTACTCCTCTGAAATTCTCTTTTCTTCACTTCCAAAAAAATTGTCAAACCTTTGTAAAATCAATAACTCTGCAACCACAAATTAGAATTTTTTAGTACAAATAAGTGGCTGTGCATGGACAAAATCATCTTCCTGATAACATATTCTTAAAATAAAAATGGTCTATCATATTGCGCGGAACTCAGAAAAACATCTGAAAATGCAGGTGAAAACGTATCTAGAAACACTTTATGTCAGTATCAAAACAAAACTATCAAGCCCACTTAAAGTCATGCCTGCTTGAATATGAACTATGCATCAATGTATTTGTGTGTCAGCGGTGTGAAAAATCAACGGTCTCCTGCCAAGTAATGGGTAAATGAAGTATCTAACATAAGCCAGTCCCCACTTATAGTCCATATCCAAGGGATAACTAGAATACATGTCTGTCTCAACTACACGCGTGTTTACTTATATCGTATGCGTCAAATGTTGTTTTTTGTAAATGATATAAACACGTAACTCTCAATCAAAATGTGTTGTCCAATATTTCGATTGGCAATATAGTGTGAAAACAAAGCAAGATTAAAAAAAAAAACCAGAAAAAAAATACTGAAATGAAAAAGATGAAGCCTCCTGTGTAAAACTGTTTATCAATCCAGTTGTTTCCCTCATTTAAAGAAAATATGAACGGACAAGGGAGTAGATTGCGCCGTCTGAATGAGAAACCCCTAAAAAGCATTATTTAGAGCCCAAAGTGTATTCTACGAAATGCTGGTGATTGCAAGTAAATGTGTAATAGGGAAACCAGGCAGTCTGAAACCAGGGAATAACCTTAAAGAATTGGATAACCTTGAAGAATACGACCTCAACTAAGATGAAAGAGGGCAGCCACTTTTGTTTTACTTGCCCTATTTGGTTACTTTGAGCGGTTCTTAAAAGCAGACTCTTGTGATTTATAATTACTTTCAAGGCGTAGTCAAGTTTTGATGGTATGAAATATTTATGGATCTCTACTTAGATATTAAATGTTTATCAGTTGAAGTTATTCTGAGTCAAGGCTGTGGTTCTCCCATTTTGTTCTGATTCAAATCTTGAAGGAAGAAAATAAGGGACAAATAAACTGCGCCAGTTGTGTTTTGATGGTATGAAATATTTATGGATCTCTACTTAGATATTAAATGTTTATCAGTTGAAGTTATTCTGAGTGCTCATTGAAAAGCTTAGGTTGAAAAAAGTCGTAACCCTCTTCACTTTTATACTTGCATAGACAGCTGAGTTTACTAAGCAAGGCATATGCCAATAGAACTGTCAATACTTGATTTTTGATGTTGTCATCAATAGTTGTAACCAAAGACGCATGGTAGAGAAAGTGTACATGATGTACATTTATGTAGTCACCGTTAAATATTTTCCTTCACTGTCTTATAACACACTGAAAAAAGGAAGTAATTGAACAGAGTTCGTAATATTAGACTACAGGGGGAAAGTTACGGGTGATTTTAAGGAGAAAGGAGCGTAAATTTGGGAAAATATCCTGTACAATCATTATATTGAAATATTAATGGATCTCTATTTACGATATAAAAAGTTTATCAGTTGAATTTATTCTGAGTGCTCATTATTATTCTTAAATATTAAAATCACTCATTTAAGTCTTTCAGTCAACATATCAATTAAGGTTGCTAAAGGTATTCAAAAAAAACCAAACACCTGTATCATTATACTTGTATGTCTATATCAGGCATTCTCAATTAAATTTTTTGAAGTGCCAACTTGCAATAAATAAAAATCAGAAGTGCCACGTTCCAATCCGGGCTCATTGAATATTGTTAAATATTTAAACTACTTCTTCATATCAATTCAGATTGCTAAAAGTATTGATAAAAAACACACAACTCTATAGATTTACTTTACTTTATTTAGATTTAAGTCGTGTGATAAATTAAGCATTATTTACCTTGAAAACGTAATGAATAAATCCATAATTTCCACTCACTCTGTTACTGTAAATGAGTATTTCTTAAATTAAATGTTTGACAAATATTTGATGTTGTAATGGTAATAATATAATGGCAAAATGCATTTTTGTATTAAACATTGTGTCATTGTGTTTGTATTAGAAATCTTAAATTAAACATCCATTTCAATAAGAATTGTTAGGCTTTTAAACTGGAGTGAAAACATGTTTGATTTCAGTTTTAACCAAACAAATGTTCAAACAAACAAGATTTACAGAAGCCTGATTGTTAAAAGGCTAGACAAGCCTGTACAATATTGTACCAACCATGAACGGAAAAATAAAATCAAACCAACCAACCAAACAAACATACAACAACAACATCAACAACAACAAAAACAAGTGGAATATGAAAAGAATCGTTTGTAAAATGCTGCTTCAAATGATAAATAATCTATCAACAATTAGTCTGTATGAAACAATAAAGCGCTACGAATTGCTACAACATTATGCTACAACTCGTGAGTGAAGTTACATTCTTATTAAAGACGCTACTACATATTTCCATTGGTTCTTTCAATATCTTTATATTCACATATAATTTTATCTATGACATCTCTATTTAGCTCACATAATGTTTCAATAATTTAGATTTCAGGGGCTATTAAGTTTAACATAAGTAGACACTTCAGGTAATTTTTAAATTATGAATCAAATTGCTTCAAATGAAATAAAAGCAGGTGATCTAAAGAATCCAAACCCGTTTGAATTTTTCAAATCCGACCTTCCGTTGCAAAGTTATGAAGGTTTTTGTATAATTAATTTAACTAATTTTGGAGACCGCAGGATAGGGGATAAATCTTTTAGGTTCTTTATTTTCGCCAAGCAAGGTCACGGCACCAATCCAGTTACACCTCTTGTCAATACACAGAGTAATTTGGTCAATATTTTAATTGTCTGAATGTATATTACACACACAACAGGTGTTATTTTGCAGCTTTTTGCGCCCACACATGCGCGGGATGTTTAAAGATGATTAGTTCCGCATGATAAAGAGCTGATCAAAATTGCTTTAGGCGGAAGAACAGGCGCAGAAATTACACCCAAACAGTCATTATTTTTGTCGCTTGTTGTTTATTTACATTTGATTTAACAGATATATTTAAAAAAATTCTTGAGTGTGCATGGATGTCTACATAACTTGTACTCCTCTGAAATTCTCTTTTCTTCACTTCCAAAAAAATTGTCAAACCTTTGTAAAATCAATAACTCTGCAACCACAAATTAGAATTTTTTAGTACAAATAAGTGGCTGTGCATGGACAAAATCATCTTCCTGATAACATATTCTTAAAATAAAAATGGTCTATCATATTGCGCGGAACTCAGAAAAACATCTGAAAATGCAGGTGAAAACGTATCTAGAAACACTTTATGTCAGTATCAAAACAAAACTATCAAGCCCACTTAAAGTCATGCCTGCTTGAATATGAACTATGCATCAATGTATTTGTGTGTCAGCGGTGTGAAAAATCAACGGTCTCCTGCCAAGTAATGGGTAAATGAAGTATCTAACATAAGCCAGTCCCCACTTATAGTCCATATCCAAGGGATAACTAGAATACATGTCTGTCTCAACTACACGCGTGTTTACTTATATCGTATGCGTCAAATGTTGTTTTTTGTAAATGATATAAACACGTAACTCTCAATCAAAATGTGTTGTCCAATATTTCGATTGGCAATATAGTGTGAAAACAAAGCAAGATTAAAAAAAAAAAAAGTCGTAACCCTCTTCACTTTTATACTTGCATAGACAGCTGAGTTTACTAAGCAAGGCATATGCCAATAGAACTGTCAATACTTGATTTTTGATGTTGTCATCAATAGTTGTAACCAAAGACGCATGGTAGAGAAAGTGTACATGATGTACATTTATGTAGTCACCGTTAAATATTTTCCTTCACTGTCTTATAACACACTGAAAAAAGGAAGTAATTGAACAGAGTTCGTAATATTAGACTACAGGGGGAAAGTTACGGGTGATTTTAAGGAGAAAGGAGCGTAAATTTGGGAAAATATCCTGTACAATCATTATATTGAAATATTAATGGATCTCTATTTACGATATAAAAAGTTTATCAGTTGAATTTATTCTGAGTGCTCATTATTATTCTTAAATATTAAAATCACTCATTTAAGTCTTTCAGTCAACATATCAATTAAGGTTGCTAAAGGTATTCAAAAAAAACCAAACACCTGTATCATTATACTTGTATGTCTATATCAGGCATTCTCAATTAAATTTTTTGAAGTGCCAACTTGCAATAAATAAAAATCAGAAGTGCCACGTTCCAATCCGGTATTCTAATAGCAGCGTAGCGAGCGAAGCGAGCGGAGCGTCTAACGGCTGGGGTCCAGGGGCCCGCCTTAGGGCCCCTGGTTGGGTCCAGGGGCAAAGCCCCTTGCAGGGGTCCAGGGGGCGGACCCCCCGGAAGCTCCTGGGTTTTAGCCTTTTTTGAGTTGAAAAGAATGGCTTTCTGAGCATGTTTTGATACAGTTTTCAACAATTTCAACATTCAAATATTACACTTCAAAATTATAAAAAATGAACAAAATATTTAAAAAAAATCTATACTCAACCCTGCAGCCCTAGTGAGTAAAATGGCACCTTGAAGACTTCGCTAATGCTCCGAAATCAGGCTTGTATTGAGTGGTAGCAATTCGTAAGATATCTTCCAGGTGTTGATTTGTATGTCACAAATCTGGATGTCGTAACAATGCAGGTATATAATAGGCCTATTATATTATGGCGGTCAGTTATTTGGATATTTAAGATCAATGGGAGTTGCTTTTATGGGTTTTTTTTTATTTTTTTGTTTTTGATTTTGTTTTTGATTTTTTTTTATGGGTGCCGCGCGCGCAACTTGGGAACGTACGGCGCGCCACAAGTGGCGCGCGCGCCGCTATTTGCGGATGCCTGGTCTATATACACTCAGTCGTAAATTAGTATTTTTTAATATAAATTGTCAAATCGATAATGCTGTGAAAAAAACTGCCTCTGGTAAAATGTACGTATTTATACAGTGAACATTAATTTTCTAAAAATCATTTTGTTTACATTTGAACTAAGAAACTTCCAAAACAAAATTGTACCTGTGTTACATTTAATTGCAAATATTTTAAGGGAAAATATTTCAGTAAAACACTATTTGAATAGAGTTAGTCTTTTTAAGCGCAGTTTGACTGTGGTTTTACCCAAAGAACAGCTTCCACAACAGTTTATCATACGTTTTCTGAGGTTCAATTATTTAATGTCCTAGAAACCGATACCATAATGTAACCATCCTAGAATGAACTTCTTAGTAAAACAAATGAAAATATTGTTTATGTAAATGCTGCATCAAATTAAAAAAATATTATGAAGCATTAAGATATGTCGAAAATAACACATTCATGTCAGAACTCATGATTCAAGTCGCATTCTTGTTAAAGATGCCACTACGTATTTCTACTAGAACCTTCAATATCTTTATTCCAATATAATTCTATCCATGGTATCCCTATTCAGCTCTTGAAATAACACATAATGTTTGATTTCAGGAGCCTTTATTTGCGTTAGATCTTATACAGTCTTCACTGTTTTTCTATTGAAAACAGTCGGACAAACCGTCAATGGATAACTGGAATGGATTTCTGTATTTCAGTACTTCATGCTTTGTTTGTTTTATGACGATTTGCAATTTATTGTCCAATATTTTGATTGGAAAAATGAGTGTACAATACAAACCAAAAGGAAAGATAATACCAAAATAAAAAAAGATGAAGCTCTTCTGTAAAGTTCATTATCACCTTAGTTCTTTTTCCTCACTGAAAGTTAATATAAAGAGACAAAGGAAGAAACCAGACTGTATTGTTTAGTTTGAATGACAAGCCCCTGAAGGCATTAGCGAGAGCCCGGAAGAAATTTAATGAAATATTTAAAGTGTATGCTACAAAGTGTTGGTGATGGCAAGACGGTGTGCGAAAGGGAAACTGGGGAATGCTAATTATCGGACAACCTGAAAGAATCTGACCATAAGAAAAAAAATTGATAGCCACTTTTAGTATACCTGCCCGAATTGGTTACTTAAGCGCTTCGTAAAATCAGGTGTAATAAAATACAGCGTTTGTGTGACTGAGAATCCTAGCGACTATACTTGTGTAGAACGTACTTGTACATGTGCGATCAATAAATCATTGATTGCAACTTATTCCGTGTAGTTACAATTAAACCCTGATTCCTGGTTATGATCGAAATGATAAATGATTCTAAACGCAGTAAAATAAAGTTTATGTTCTAAAAAAATCACAGCTAGCTATTAATAGCTTTTAAGGGGACAGTCCTTTTTGCAAAAAAAATGACCCAAAAGAGGAATCTGCAATATTTAATCGACATTTTTGCCTAGAAATTCTTGTAATAAAAGAGTGAAGTTCAAAAATTTAGGAACAACTTTGACCTTTGAGAAAGGGTAACAAACAATAAATATACCGAAATACCAATTATTGCTAACGCCCTATCGGCATAAATGAAACCATTTCCATCGCTTTCGATGATCCGATTTCATTAAAAATTTGATATGTTGAACTACAACGATCACACTGCAAATTTGACAGAACACATTAAATGTGTTAAAATGTTGCGTTTTTTAATACGTGACACTGTTCTACAATGTTTTCTACCACGTTTCTAAAATTACTACTTCTATTTCACACACACACACAAAAAAAACCATGAAAAATGTTATGAATATTAATAAACGGATATAACCGAAATAATTATCACTCTTTTCTTTCTTCAGCATAAAAATATAAAAATAAAAATGTTGCTTAGACTAGAACGCAAACTGTGATAAAATAAACAAACAAACAAAGAAATAAACACACACATACAAACAAACAAACAACAATATTTTTTGTTTGCTCATCCCAACTGAAAAAATATGCCGACACCGAGTCAAGTCAACGACAATCTGAATTGGGAGGGAATGACGAATAAAGATGGTTGATGGTAAGTAATTATGTCGATTTATTTATAACCTTGAATTCGTTAGTGATTGCCACAATGTGGTACCGATAAATTGGTTAATGGCTCGAAATTAAATATATACATCAGACGCTTGTACATCAAACGCTTGAACCTCACTTTACAGACTATAATTCATCTAAAGATACTGAACATACATGTCACTGACAATAAGATGTTTGAAAGACAAACGTGATGATATGTGACGCAATATTGGACGAGACATTAAGGAAACTTTTCTTTTCATATTAAGAATCTTTCTTGCTCTTAAAAAGTGTTTGTGTCCATAATAATCATTTTAACCCATTGATGTTCATTTTGAAATGTGTAAATGTATTAAAGCTTTTGGGTTTAAATCTCTCGCAAAACCCACATTTTCG
>JXSR01S018025.1:111791-122016 GCA_000969725.1 Ophiothrix spiculata
TAATTGTAACGTGCACTTGATGTAAATGGCCTAAAATAGACATTTTATGCTGAAAATCGTTGCTGTGATGACAATGCTGGAAAATAAATTCACTTTTATGAAGTTACTAATTATAAATGACATAGCTTTACAATTCTTAGTCATTTTTATTGGCCTGTTAATGCTACATTCATTAGATATACGATATTTCAACAAGAATTCCCATTTAAAAACCTAGAATTCCCCATTAAAAACAGATTTCGGTACGGTAGGCCTACCTTAAACAATCTTATCATGTTAGTAGTTGCTCTACAAGCATTGTTTTGCTTAATGAATTAAAACATTTTACTTGTAATGTTGATACAATTTTTCTTTATATCATTTACATAATATAACGTGTACTTGATGTAAATGGGTCAAAATGGACATTTAATGCTGAAATATCATGTTGTGATAACAATAGTGGAAAATAACTTCACATGTTAAATACAATGATGCTGCTGATTAGAAATGTTATATACTCTGTAAATCTTGAAGTATGCAACAAGCAGCCAATTAACGCTCAAAAACCAATATGACCATACGGGGAAGTAAATTAGTCCATATTTCACAAATCGTAACAAGGTACCAAATCTTGCTGAATATTCAAATGAATTTATTTACTATGTTTTTCTATGTGTTATTAAAAAAAGTAGCCCAAAATAATGAAGAATTCATGTAAAAATATATTAATACACAGTGATTCGGCCTTAATCAATCATTACTAGTCTCTTACACAATACAAAACCACCAGTTCACAATGTTGAAGAATACAAGGGATATGCTATGGATCTTGTAACAGAGTCTGATTTCTTGTTGCATACTTCAAGGTTTATAGAGTATAGTTTTACCATATTTAGGGGTCTGTTAATACATTTAATCATGAATTCGTTTGAAAAGGTCAGATTTGCATTTTAGTATAATTTCTGGTGCTATTCCCTGCTTTTTGCATGTAAGGCATTAATTTGGTAAAACCGAAAGATTTAAATCGGTTTAAGTGATAATGCAGATAAAAGTGTATATAATATATTTTTTCACACCTGTAATACATACACAATGTATTTAAATTGCCTAGATACTTTTATAACAAATATAAATATAAACAATCGGTTCTGAAGCCGAGGATATTAAGCTATTTCATATGCAACTGTTATTTGAAAGCCTCCAGTTAGTTTAGTTTGCATCCATTTTATTCACTTCATTTCACTTAATTTAGGGTTACCAAGGATAAAAATACAACAAAGTACACATGCAAGTACACTTATTTCCATTGTGGTCTTTCAGCCTAACAGTGTAAGACGTATAAAATTGGAAATATTGCACACTACACTGATATTCATAAATGTACCAGCAACAGTACGAGTAATATTTGAATCCATTGGATCTAAAACAGATCAATCCATGATTACATGCTTTTAACAAACCACATACATGTGTGTATACCTAAACATTTTAGAATCAATCTAAAGCAGCACAGAATTCTATGATAAAAAGTAAACATGCATTTAGATTGGATTTTATAAAAAAAAATCAAAATAGACTATTCCTATGATTGGCATATTTTCGTTGCCGAGGGTGTCAACCAGTCATGATGGATCATGTGATGATGTACTTGGCCTCGCTATGAGTGCCAATATCCCTCATAAACAAAACAAAACAAATTTGGACATGGGAAGGAATGGACATGTTGCAATTGAAACATGCACCAAAGTAGCAGACTGCATCTTTGACAAGATCATGAAAGAAAAATGTATTTTTGTATCTAGGAAAAATTAAGTTGAACCAACTGGGTATTTTCATTAAGTACTTTGCACAACGAAAAGGTAAAATCAAACGTATATAAGAAAAGGGTTTTTATATATTTTT
This sequence comes from Ophiothrix spiculata, assembly GCA_000969725.1. NCBI lineage: Eukaryota > Metazoa > Echinodermata > Ophiuroidea > Amphilepidida > Ophiotrichidae > Ophiothrix > Ophiothrix spiculata. The sequence continues at coordinate 113,676 of JXSR01S018025.1, forward strand.
TAGTATTAATTAATGTTTTATTCAGTTTTGATAAATCAATGCATCATACGCAACAAGCACCATCAATCCTACTGAATCTTGCAATATCCCATTTTTGAAAAAAAAAGTCTTAAAATTCAGTGCCAACATGGGCAAAGTTATAGGTGGGAGTTAGCTATGATCAAGAAATAGCTGCTCGGTCCTGTGGTTGGCGGTACTGAAGAATCAGGGTACTGAAGGCCTCTTGTTTGAAAACCACTGACCCATTTTAGCCAAGCATGCAGATTTCAGAGGAGGTGGTTTCTTAAATGAAGAAGTGTGGAAACAGTGTTAAGGTTGATTACATATTTTTAATGGGACTTTTAAAAAATCAAATTGTCATAATCTAATAGAGGGTTTAGTGGTTTCATTAACAGGTCAATACAGATTGGAAAATAATGGAGTTCCTTCGTTCAGTTTCATCTTAAATAATTTATTATCTTAATTCATTGATAAAACCATGCTTAAAAAATTAAGAATTTTTAATTTAATGCAAAATTGGCTATTATTTAAAAGGGGAATTCTTGTTGAGATATTAAATCTTATTACAGTATTTAATTGCATCTGCCATTTAAAGGCTATTTAAGATTGAAAAACTATGAAATTTCTCATCAGCAATGTCATTATAATCATTATATTTTCCAGTATTGGCATCACAACGAGATTTTCAGCAAGAAATGTTCAGTTTTGGCTCAATTTCATCAAGTACACGTTAGAATAATGCAAATTATGTAAAGAAAAATTGTTTTAAAATCATTACTTAACTATTGTAATTCAATATTGACAAAACAATGAGCTTCAATGCCCAACAAGCAAGATTTTTAGCACTAAAATGTTTACTGTAACACAAATCTGTCTTTGAAATGGGAATTCTTGTTGAAATATCGTATATCTAATGAATGTATCACTAACAGGCCAATAAAAATGAATTACAATTGGAAAACCATGACATTTCTAAATAGTAACTTCATACAAGTTAAGTTATTTTCCAGCATTGTCATCACAATAATGATTTTCTGCATAAAATATCTATATTATCCCATTTACATCAAGTGCACGTTACAATTATGCAAACTAATAAAGAAAAAAATGTATCAGAATTAGTAGTAATATGTTTTAATTCATTCTTAGGAAAACAATGTCTATAAAGTAGTTTTATAACATGATAAGAATATGTAAGATAGAACAAATCTGACTTTTTTAAAGGGAATTCTTGTTTAACTGCCATAATTTGAATTTTTGGGATTATCTCATAAACGGGCCAAAAATGTCAGGTGAACAAAGGTGATAATTGATCAGCAACTACATCTTAATCAATTTGTAATGATATTTTTCAGTGCCGCTGATGGGACTACGGAACTTTTTTTCTAGAGCACTTACATGCCAATGCCCCACAGTCTACCCTGTTAAAGATAAGCTTCCTTATAGCTTACTTGGTACCAAGTACCAAGTTGGGTTTCCTTGGCGAAAGCTAGCTAAACAAGGTGATAGTTTTCTAGTCCGACAGCGCAGCCAGTTAGTCTTAATTGTGATCTAGGCTCGCCAGTCCAAATTTTAAAATTGAATCAATAGTATGAATTTTAGAAACAGCCTGTTAGCTAAAAAAGCTCGCTAGCCCATTTTCAAAATTCGCACCCTTTCGAACCTTTATTAAAATTCCCCGGTAAAATTCGTACTCCCGAGCCTTCGGAATAATAAGCTCCTTTTTTGAACTAGCGAACCTCTTTCAAGGTATTTCCCCATTAAATAATGTGTTTGGGCTAGCGAGCCTTTAAACTAACGAGCCGTCGAACCCCTAGAGAGGGGTTTGAAATAAAAATGTTGTACCTCTTTATTATCATGATTATGCATGAACGGGAGTGGTTGTAATAAATGACAAAGGGAGGGGGTTAGACTGTTTACTTTCAAATCTTATCTCATCTATATCAAGTTTTTTTGAAAGCGAAAGAGTATTTTTTAATCAGACATAAAATCTAAACACATTAGCATTTAAAAGCTTTCAGAAATTGAAAGGTTCCCAAATCAAAGTCACGTAAACTACGATTAAAAGCAATTTAATGATGGAAAATTTGAGTGCAAAAATATTAATTAATAGACCACTTTCGTATGTCCCATAATGCACCTTGAAAGTACCACAAATACGGGACCTTGTGACGTATCTTGCGCAGTCGAGTTGTGCGCAATGCGCAGAACTTCAAACATGGTAGACTGAGCAAGATACGTCACAAGGTCCCGTATTTGTGGTACTTTCAAGATGCATTATGGGACATACGAAAGTGGTCTATTGATATTTTTTGTTCAAAGAGATGGTATCAGGTTAATGACACTCGATGGTTTAATTTGCCTAAAATACAATGAATACTGAATAAATCAGTAAATTAATGAAGAAAAATAAATGGGAGAAGCTTTTCATATGCCAATTCACTGAAAGCGTTACATGAATTTCTCATTCACAGAAGTCAGATCAATTATTCTAATACTCAAGTACCCTTTGTTAAATTGGTGAAGATTACTTCTATATTACTACCCTTTGATATTAACCGAACTGGAAATTTATGTGAATAATAAAACGTTTTAATACAGTTTTTGATACCACCTAACAGAAAAACGCATTAGTAAATGTACACCAATGTTCCCCCAACCTATACATATAAATGCTTTTCACATGCAATTTAAGTTCGGTGTGTTAAAATGGGAGCTAGTGGATAACTTAAAAGAATTCGACCGCAGCTAAGATACCCTCTTAATATCATTTTTTGTTATACTTGCCCGATTTAGTTACTTTAAGGCCAAGGGAAAAAAATGGGTTGTCTCAGAAACCCGCGCGCAGTGCTATTTGAGAGTGAATTTAGCGCGTAGAGCTACGCGCTGGTCCTTTTTTTTCTCGATATTGGGGCAAACTAGACGAAGCTTGGAATGTACATCCATGTACATCGATGTACATTCCTTGAGCAGAGATTGTGACTACACGATGACACGTCAACCAGATGTGGATTCACGCTGCGTATTCAACTGTGCGTATGTGTTTGCACCTATGCGTTATACCTACGCGCACTACCAAGTCGCATGTCAACGTGCATGCACACGCAGTGTGTGAGGCGCACGAATGTATCGAGTTGAATGTACATGAATGTACATTCCAGGAATCTACATGGATGTACATTCCGAGCACTCGTGTAGTTTGTCCAAGTTTCCGAAGCGACCGAAGGTAAATGATTCGCGGCAGCTTCGTTTTAATGAAATTAGTACCCAGTGTTTTGAGTACCAGCGAACCATGTATTCACACTTTGCATGCTGGGAAGGTCATTACCAAATGGCGATCTCATGAAAACACGGCAAAAACGGAGACAATATGCAAAAAAATACACTGAATCATTGCGACTTTAAGTTACTTTATTCTAGATTCAAGCGAGATTTATTTATTTATAACTTTTTTGTTTCGTATTTTCGTCTACCGCATACGTGTTGAGTGACGGTGACGGTACTTCACACACGTAAGTTGGGCGATCAAAATTTTAGAGCGTATAAAAAAAAAGATCGCATACCGCATAGCTATTTTCCTAAAAAAACCAATTTTTTTGGCTTAAGTGCTTCCTTAAACTTTTGCATTATGTTTGGTAAAATAAAGTCAATTTAAGTAACGTAACTGTTGATTAGGTCGCTTGGACTGTAAAGAGATCATAGTCCGCTTCCCATAGATTTTAATTCAACAAAGCGTGATTTCAACCCTGGTTGTAATTGTTGTTGGTCAATTATTCTTTTTCAACTTGTATGATCTTGATCTCTTTCAGACCAATGTTTATTAAGCACTACACTGAAAACTGTGTTTCATCATTTGACAAATAATAAGTTGTCATGAAAATTGTCTAGTATGACAAACTATACAAGTATTGAACGACGAATTAAAATTAGTCATGATAAAACGGTATATTATGACGACTTTCTCATGACAATTAGTCATGCTGAAAAATTAGTTTGTCATGAGAAAAAAATTATTTGTCATGCACAAAAATTAATTTGTCATGCAAGAATAATCATTTGTCACATAATTTGTCAAGTGACACTAGTTTTTAAGAGGTTTTGTTTTCGGTAGACTAATTCCATTTATGGCTCAATCCATGTGAAATCAACGAGATGAAACACTCAGGTTCTGCTTGCAGGTTTTGCAATGGATGTCTGGTCTAGTCAATCCAGCCTGGACCTCACAAGCAAACGCAAAGCGTGTGCCTATGTCGCTTGCTTGTGAGGTCCATCTAGATGGACTAGTCTGGTCAGAATCTGATGATGAAGTATGAGTAAGCTTAAGTATGAGTTCGGGAATTCCGAGTCCTCAGTCCAGTAGTGTTGTGTCCGACTCCGAATCCAATGCGGTCTGGTCGGAATGTGATGATAGGCTAGGTATAAACCTAACCTGGAAGTGTTGTTCTATCCGAATCCAAAGAGGTGTTGTCGCTAATTGTCCTGCTGTGCAATCGACTCGAGAATAAAACGCCACGCCACTTCTTAAAGGTACGGAAACCCGTTATATACGATATCGTTCGTCATGCAAATTCGTCAGCACTCATATGTTTAGTCGTGCTCAAAGAAGTTTGTCAACATAGCTTGTCATGCCTACTTTAGTTTGTCTTGACCTTAGCTCATGACAATGTGCATTTGTCAATTAACAAAAAGTACATTTGTCAATCGTTCAAACTCGTCCTTCACAGATTTGTAATTCGTACAGTTACAAAAATATTTTGTCCTGCATTTGTTTCCGTTTGTCATGCGCCCGCAAATGTCGTCAAGCAACGAATAAGGGGAAATTCACTTGCATGACTAATTTATAACCCCTGTTTGACGACTTTTCCACCACGTTTGACGAAATAATGTTTTCAGTGTACGGGGATCTTAGAATTGTATACTTGTTGTAACAGAATGAAATATACATTGATATCTACGCTTAAAGAAAAAAAGCTACACTTTGTATCACATTGTCATTTACATATATTGAAAGCCTTTTTCTTCAGCTATAAAATGCACTTTGTTTCATCCAAATGGATGGTCTACAAACAGAGATATGGCAATTATACTTACCTTACCTTTAAACCACCTGGGCCAGTTCATCCGATTCATTTACGGTACACAGTTAAAATTAGTTGGTCATTCTTCGTAAATAATTAGTCATATTCTCAAAAAAATTAGTCTGTAGATTAACGACCAATATTTCAGTCAGGAAGACTAATTTCAGAAAGATAGACAAATCATATAAAATGAAATACTAATTACAACTCTGCAAAGACTAATCACAATTTTGCAAAGACTATTTACGGTGGAAGACTAATTGGAACTATGCATATTTACTAATGCAGCTAATTCGTTAACTGCGAAATAACCAACTGACACGAAAATGACGAATTAAATGACCAATATATTGATGAAACACTAATCATGAACTGGGATGTTTTGAACTGGACTAATTTGGGGCGACAGACTTTGACTAATTTGGGGTAACGGGTTTCCCGATTTGATTCACCACGCGAACGAGTCGTCTGCGAGAGAACACAACTGCTAGTAGCTGCCCGGGAGTGGCTGTTATTTTCTAAACATTGTGTAAGGTAAGTCTATGATTTATCTATGAACTCATGCGGTAATGATTTTTGATTCGAACTAATACCATACTTGAATTCTGGGGTAAATTTAGACTAGTCGAATCCAACTCATGTGCCCCTACATCACTGTACATGCAAGCTTATAAGCTTCATGGCTTACGCTAGTCATGCTAGTCCGAGTTTGCACTGTTGCACAGACATCTATTATTGTATTTGTATCCTGGAAGACACTATACCTTCAACCTTGAGGAAGAGAAAGCTCCTGTAAAATGAATGTTAGAATTTTCTGTATTTGAGAAGAAATGTTATTAATAAAATCTGGTGTAAATTCACCCCAGAATTCAAGTATGGTATTAGTTCGAATCAAAAATCATAACTGCATGAGTTCATAGATAAATCATATACTTACCTTACACAATGTTTAGAAAATGACAGACTAACTAAAACAAGTACATGACTATTTATTTGACTAATTACTTTTTCAGAAGGACTAATTAATTTTCGAGCAGGACTAATTGTATTTTGTAAAAGACTAATCTTCAGATAAATTAGGCTTCTTATACCATTTTTGATAAGTCATGTTTAATTAGGACTAATCTTACCCTTGGAATGACTAACCAAAGATTAGGCTTCTTATACCATTGAAATGACTAATTGTTTTTAGTCATATGACCAATTGATTTTAACAGTGTAGCACAATATGGCACATAATGCCCCAAATCAGACACACGATATTAAACAGGATAGCGAGGTTGATTTTAGTGTTCCATCCACAAAGGCATAGACTTCTTAATGATGACGTTGCCCGCAGATAGCTGTATTCTTAATGTTGGACTGGACGACATGACAGACCAAAAGTGAGATAACATATCAGTTAAATGGCAGAGACTACCCAGAGGTTTTGAAAACAGGTCAAAAGAAACACAAACAATCATTTATGAATTTAACTTCTTTAAAACTCAAGTTTTATAAATTAAGCTAGAAAAATAAATTTTGATTTCCATATTACCCTTTGAATATGAAACCGAACTGTGTGAAAAAACTTCAAAATTATTGCATTAAACATTTTGCTTTCCAGTTTCCACTAAAGATATCGAGTCTCTGATGCAATTGTGTTTGCTTACTTTGGGATATGAGAAACATTTTAACTTGTAAAAACATACGTTTCATCATAAAATTATTTATGAATTATTCTTATCATATGAAAAAATTAAATCATAAAAAGTTCTTGAACATGAGGTGTGCCTTTTGTCATTTCATCTCACTGCATTGTCAATCTTCATCGAATCATGAAAAACTGTTAACGCTGAAATAATGTTGAAATCGGCCCAAGTGGTTTTCACCGGCCTTTACTTAAATGGACGTAACTTTTGACCCTGGCCATTAAATGAAATAACTTAAGCTGCTTTTGGTAGCCAGATAAATAGCCTTTCAAATAAAGGAAAGTTTGTGACTTCAATATTTCTTTTCCTCACCATGCTCACGATATCGCTGACAAAAATGTATAATATTTCTGTTACAACCTGTTGGTCAGCCTGACCATTCGAGTTATCATAAATTAAGAATGCATGTTGTTTCACACTTAAGGCTACAGTCCCTAAAAACGTCTCGCTCGGCTGAATGTCATGTTTACTGCAATGTTTTACCTACTTACACCTATCAGAATATCACCATTTTTGGCGAACATATAAAATAAAGAGTCTCTAGTTTATACATTACTAGTGATTTCACGTCCATTATCAAGGTAAAAATGACGCCTAAAGACTACTTCGAAAAAGTTCACCCTTTTTCGCCGAAACCGCATAATTTCATGATGTTCGAACAATTCGACTGGTTTCAAATTTTAACAGATTGTAGGCTTGATACTTTTTATTGAATTACAAACAATATTTTACAAATATGCTGAGTTGAATTTGAATGATTATGTAACAAACCCGCGTTGTTTTGCCCGAAAATCCGGTTGTGAATCACGATTCTGAGTTCGCCCTGTTTGAGCAGTGAATTGCCTGTTTTAAATATCTACATTATCTATATTTTGTCTGATATACGCATTCGCATAATGTACTTACAAATTGAGCATTCCAATGAGGCAAGAATTGCAATTTTTATGTAAACAAATGAAAAATACGGCATTCTAATGTTTATGTTTTAGATTTTAGTTCACGAGTAGATCCCTCGCTTCGTAATGCATGACTAACCCCTGCCATAATCCAGGGTTCGAGTCCCCGCAAAGGCAGTGGAAACTAATTTATCTTTTCATGATTAAAAAATAGTTAGGATTCACATTTTCCTGAGCAGAAGGATTCCCTTTACCCTTAAGATTGTTTTTCAACAGTACTTGATCTCAATCCTTCCAAGACCGATTCTTGAAGTTTCTATTTGGAGCAGATTTAGTTATGTGGTGGCCTGAACGATGAACCATATCTCAACATCGAAACATCCCAGCCGGGTATCACTCTTAACTTGTTTTACTCTTTTGGAGTAAAAAAGGGAACCACCTTACATGTTGAGTAACAAATTGAGCCAAAGTTTACTCAAGTTAAAATTTTACTCAACTTTTGCTCAATTGTGTTGAGTGGTTCCCTTTTTTACTCCATAACTTTAAGAGTGATAGGACGTCATCATTTGACGACACACAATGTGATTATCCCCATACGCTCGTGGAAACAAGATAAAATACAGAAAAATGCCGCTTTTGCATATTATACCGATCCGGTAACATCATTTATTACAAG
>JXSR01S018027.1:15523-28062 GCA_000969725.1 Ophiothrix spiculata
TTGTAAGTTGATGGACTGCACACGTTCTCGGCCATGAATGGCTCTTACACGAATGTGACTGAGAACCTGCCTTTAGTAAGCAAAACATGTAGGTTTTTGATATTCCATACAATGACCATGATCTTGTTTAACTTCAAACGTAGCATGATTTATTTGAGCAAAGTTAGGCATTTGTTTGTTAGAGCATACAAAAGATTCCTCCAGTAATGAATTACGATAGTATAAAATTCCATGGAACTCAAACTCAATGTAGATGGTACACTGTACAGTTTTCCAAAAACAACGCAGGCTTAATGTAGCTCAGGTGAAATATTTGAACTAATCCCATGCATTTATGTTTGATTTGTCCACAGCAATCTTTCTATTTCTTGCACCAAGCAGCTGCAATTTGATGAAACCAGGACAGGTGAGTAACCAAACAACAATGCATATTTATTGGAATTGAATTCATCATTTTATTGTTGATGAATAAAGCTTGTTCCTATTAACTATCATTGCTTTTTGTAATAGCCTGTGAAGATGGCTAATACTGTTGTAGTAAAATGAGTCCTTAGTTTGCATGTCTGTCGTGGTCAAGGTCATTCAAGTTCAAAATGTTATTTCAGAGTTAAACACCAAAAATGTTCAGAAGGTCACCCATGGTCATTTCAAGGTCACTAAGACAATTTTGATCAAGGTCATTTAAGGTCAAAATGTTGTTTTCAAGGTCAATAACAAAAACTATTCAAAATGTTGATCCTTGGTCATTTCAAGATCACTGCAATAACTCTTAAACTGTTCCCACCTGGACAAAACTAACATACCTAGGGTGTCTTTGTAGGGCAAGGTCAAGGTCAAAAGGTTATTTAGGGTCAAATGTCCTTAAATAATCAAAAATTCGTCCTGAGATCATTCAAGGTCATCTGAGGTCATTTCAAGGTAATTATTATTCCCTTGGATACCACCTTGAATAGTCCTGGCCAAAATTTGTCTTGTGATCATTCAAATTCATCTGAGGTCATTTCAAGGTAATTATTATAACTTTATTCCCTTGGATACCACCTTGAATAGTCCTTGGCCAAGGGTGTGTCCTGGTGGGTTCAGGTCAAGTCAAGGTCATTGAAGGTAAATTTTAGATATCAAAAATTTGAACTGAGATGAATGATGCAGTAGGCTGTTGATGAAGCAGGCGAGACTAGTTACAGTTCACAGACCATCTGGTTTTCTGAGTACTTATACTTTGATCAACGCTAAATAGGAGGAAATTATGAGGCTTTATTTTTCTACATCCGCAAGTAAACATAATCCCACTTACACGCACGTCGCAGATACTAATGCGCGAGTCATGTGTACAATGTGCGCTGCGTATCCTGCAGTTGTACTATTCAGCTACGCACCTCCTTATCTGTATCAACTCACGATGTGAAGAGGGTCGCCTAATTGGTGTTGATCAAAGTATAAATCTTCTTTCTTTGCATCTTTTTTTTAAGCTGTCCCACCAATAATATAGGAAGCTGAAATAGCCAATAATATGGGAAGCTGAAATAAGGGCTATAAGGAAAAATTACTGAACAAAACTGAAAGTGATTATTATCATTTTTATGATCTTATTATAACATTTCAGTTAATATGGACCATCTACAAGCATTAGTCAAAACCAATCAGCCCACGCCATGTTTCGGTAAACCACCACCCCTCCCTAATCTGAGTAATATCATCACTCCCAACGCATCGGCAATTTTCAACACGTCCTCCAACAACACATCTCAAACGAAGACACCGTTGAACAGGAGCCTGTGCCCAGACAGCCGTGCTTCATCCCACAGCGGTCGACTCAGTCGTATCACACCGAGCCATACTCCAGGCGGTATAACAGCACCCTCTCCTACAGTTAACACCAAGGAAGCGTTTGGTGTTATTATGGCCATGTTGAATAACCCTCTTCAGCTAGATGCAGATGAAGGCTGGAGACCTGCTGCGGCAGAAGGCAATGGGAGCAGTATAATGGGAAATGACAAGCATGATTTTGAGTCAGAGTTTGCAGCCAAAGGTACTTTCTTGATTTATTTTGACTGTTACTAGTCTGCAGTTTTCGTGGAAACCCACAAAATAGACTGAAAAATTATAAATTCTTTTTTAACAAACATTTTTTCTTAGGCTTTTGGACTAATATTTTTAAAAAGTTATCAAATTAAAGGAGCATTGTCCGATTGCTTCAACTTTTTTCTAGCCTTTTGAGATTTTGGTACTTAAATATTGCTCATATTTTTCTCCAACTAACACACTCGGGAGCTTTGAGACAACAATTAATTTTAATTGGCCTAATCCATGTTAAATATCACAGCAGAGTAATGTTCCCTCCATTTTGAAGGTAGATGAAAATGTGATTAATTTTACGCAGGAATATATAATAGGAGGCTATGAAATACAAAATTATAATATTAAAACGGTTTGTCTAATTCAGATGAAATTTGAAAATAAAAAGTCTTTAGTAGTGATCTTTCATATGGCTCTGAAAAGAACATTTTGAAAAATCGTATCATGCTTCTTTAATAAAAGAAGTTGCATTGTAAAGTAATCTTTGTTAAGGGGCCTGTTAAGGCTTTTATTTTGACTTTCTTTTTTGGCTTATAAGTCTAAAAATATTAAATTACAGTATAAAAAAGTATACATTTCTAGAAAGGAAATTTGACAAGGAATCTGTTTATGCTATTGGTTTGGTTCAAAAATGACCATATTTGGTAAAAAATCGCAAAAAGCAGTGATTTTGCCTACACATGAAACGGGAAAGGTAACTAAAAAAATTGTTACTGCCATTTTATCACATATATTTTTTTGGAAACTGCACACAATTATCTAGGATCGCATTTTTTATTTTTTTAAATGAAGCTGAATTTTTCGAAATATAATAAAAACCATGTTAAATGTGCCGTTTCCGACATTTATCTGCATCAATTTTGATAGAAACTAATGAATATCTTTGATTTTAGGACCTTAAATTGAAAAATGAGAAACGCGATCCTAGATTTTGATATACTGTACATAATGGTTGAAAAATCTTTCCTTGTACTTTTTAGTTTTTTTAGTTACGTTTCCCGTAAAAATGATGTTTTTTCATCAAAACTGAAATGGAGAAATCCCATGTTTAATGAAGAAATCGCACATTTTGACCTAAAATCCATGAATTTTGAGGTCTAAACTTTGGGCATCGGACAATAAAACTTATTATGTAATTGATATTATTGGTAAGTATTGTACTCAACTTTCAGATCCGAATTTAAGCTCCTTATTTTGTAAATATTGAAAGAAATCTAAAATACCAATGTTCAATTATTTGGTCTTTGTTTACAATATTGACAAGTTTATTGTGGGATTTTAACAAATGTGCTCATGCAAGAACATAACGCAACGCGTTCACCCGCGCACGCAGTACTTGTCACCGCGCAAAAAGGCACGCACATCAAAACACGCAACCTAAATGCGAAATATTGGACGCGTATCTATGCCCGTAATTTCCCGCCAACAGCCACGTGTTTATTTTACAGTAATATGTCAAAATGATCTTTTAATTTTACCTATAAATAAGTTTAAAAGTTTTGTTTTGTAGTATTTAATTGTCTGTAATAAAAGGTAACATGCTGAAGTATCAGAAAATGCAGAAAAACTAAATTCTGCTACCGAACAAACGGCCGGGTTAACAGGCCCCTTAAGCTATATCTGGACGACTGAAAATTGTCAACGTATTAAGTCTTTTTGGGAGAAGATTTTTTTAATTAAGGAAATGCAACTTTTCATTCCACCTTATATGTAACAAACGGTGAGCTGATCCCTCAGAAATGTAACTTCAAGATTTAACACTATACTCCTTGGGTAAAGGGAAGAAAATGTCCTTAATTTCAGATTGTTTAATTTATTTTCTGAACACATTTGTTGATTAACAGAGGAACCTCAGCCACCTAAAAAGTGTGCTTTTGCCATAGCTGTGGATGAAGATGCTTATGCTCATCTGGACAATCAAGAAAACAAGTAAGTTCCTTTCAAACTTTTTGAATGATTGGATTTTTTGCAAATTATACATTACACCTCCTTGTTTATGCATTGCAAGGGTCAGTTTGAATCTTTAACTCAAGGGTCAACGATACTTATCATCGTGATGTTTTGACGTTCAAGGTGTAGGGTCCTGTTTCAATATTTGATTAAATTACCGTACTGACGCGAGTATAATCCCACCTTAGAGCAAAGTCCCAGACCCAAACTTTGGCAAATTTTCAGAAAACATGAATTTTGGGTGCAAAATTCGGAAGCCTTTTGATCAAAGAACCGGATGTTTTTATACACAAAATTGGCAATCGATTACACCTTTACTTCCAAAGAATTTCATCAATAAAAATTACTGATTCACATTATACCTTATTCTTCCTTTTTGTTCCATTTTACATGGATATGTGGACATAATCCGTCGGATTTGTCAGCAGATGACAAAATGAAATCCCTGATCCTGACCTGAGGTCATGTTTTTCATCCAGGGTCGAAGTATTTCTCCAGAAATCACTCTTTTTGCCACCAAAATTACAAAAAAAAGTTACGAAAAAAAATTATAAAACTTCTTACACTTAAAATCATCCTATTTTACCAATTTTGTTAAGTTTTGTTCAGCTTTTACAAGAATATAAAGACATTTTATTGAGGTCATTTGTCAAGGGTCAAAATTTTGTCGTCTGATTGGTTGAGGAGATGAACTTTGACATAAAATTATTGGAGATCACAACCAACGTCACAAGCAAACATGAACAAAATGGCAGCTTTCAGGGACGTTTGTTTTCTCATCAAATATCCCTAAAATCTCGCAATTTAAAGCGTATAAATGGTTTTTACAAATAAATAGAAATAGTGAAAAACATGAGGAAGGTAAATGCTTAGAAAACGGGTAGATAATGGTAAAAAAAGTAAGCTTATTGGAACTGCAAAATTCGTCAGCGGTGTCATGATTTTATACAATCCTCTAGTAATGTCCCATCCCCTAATTCGGACTCAAGTTCACATTTAAAAAGGGTGGGACTATACACTAGTCAGTACGGTACTTGCGTCTGAAATGCATTTTTACAATGTTTTATGAGGTTTTAACCCCAAGGTTGTGTTGCTTGTTTACTCTTCAGAGACAAAAGAAAGTGCAGCTTTAAGGATGGGGCTGTTATGCAAATACATAAGAAATAGAAAATAGGTATCATTTAGATTTTATGCCACATCTTCAAAACTATAAAGAATTTGGAGGTGAAATATTGGGATTAACGATTAGAAAAATATTAAAGACATCAACATAAAAGTACTCTATGCCATTGAGCCTTTGCGATGAGAATATGGTTGGATCCTACACCTTCAAGTTGATTATTTTATTTAATCTAGACAAACCAGATATTGGAGTATCTCACATCTCGGTTGCCATCACCCTTCAGCTGAGTTTAGACGTAGACCTTGTCCTGGTTGGAGATAGATTCATTCTTAAGATGCAGATGGAATCATTTTAGACAAATTTTTCTTTATAATGGTTTGACCCAGTGAAAAAATTGGAACATTTAAAATCATTATCTCAAGCTTTCTCAAGAAAAATTGAAGTGTAATGAATCCAGGTATATTTCCAGTTTATCATAACAGCTGAACAAGTTTGTGAAGCTAGTAAGTACAGTGTTGAACAGAGCTTGTTAGTTTAGTCTTAGCTTATATTTAGAAAACTAACCAGACTTGAAAAAGTTTTTTCCTGGATTAAGCCAATTTTTTTCTTCTTTAAAAAGTATTTCAAGAGTCTTAAACAGAATAATTTTAATATAAAACAAGTACATGAATTATCATAGATATCTCCTTTTTAATCTATGGAGTGGATCAGATGAATTATTCAAAAGTTCTCCTTTTGATTGCAGTCCTCCCAAGAATTTTGTTGCTCCAGGACCCGATACTCGCCCAAGATCTGGTATCTTGCAGCCGTCCGTAGGCATTCCTGTAGAGCCAATAGATGCTGATGATAAAGAAAATGCCCAGCTTGAGCCTGACCAGGGAGAGGTAAGCAAAAGCATGGGACCCGATACTCGTCCAAGGTCTTGTATCTTACAGCCATCTGTAGGCATTCCTGTACAACCACTAGAGGCTGATGACAAAGAAAATGCTCAGCTTGAGCCTGACCAGGGAGAGGTAAGCAAAAGCATGGGACCCGATACTCGTCCAAGGTCTTGTATCTTACAGCCCTCTGTAGGCATTCCTGTACAACCACTGGATGCTGATGATTAAGAAAATGCTCAGCTTGTTTTGTACTAAAATAGATTATACTTTGATCATCACTTAATAGGCAGGAATTGTAAGACTTTCCTTCATCTTCAAGCAAGGCAATCCTGCTCATGCATACCATTGATAGCAGTGTGGGACATTTTGCTGTATTCAGCTATGCACATACTTTTCTGTATCAATTCGCAATGTAAAGAAGCCCGTCAATTTAGTGTTGATCAAAGTAAAGGGTTCACAGAGTCCATGGGATTTTTTACTTTGTGCAATGCATATAATCTAGCAATCAGAAAAACAGAATTTGCTGGGTGGGTTGAAATGGAAAACATTTAATATATTAGTACAACCGATAGCAGTAGTTACTTTTTTAAGTTGTGAGGACTAGCGGAAGAACTTCCTTCTCACAATTTAATTGGAAAATTGAGGACGATGTGAACTTAAATGTTTTGTAATTGTATTTAAAAATCGGGGTTCAAACTGGAATGTCGGTTTTAATAAACATATTATATGGATTAAGAGGGTTCATATTATGAGTCACTTCTGTAACAAGTCCTGAAGAAGCCAGAAGTCAGAAAACTCACAAAGCCCTCACTATAATTATGTAATTTAGAGATAATTTTATTGGTAATATAATATAATCTTTATTTACTTGTGTAGGATATGGAGGGCATAGAGCCCATAAAACCAGATGAGAATGACCAGATCCTGCGTAACTCTACTCAACATGAGGCCACCATGATGCACCACTCAACACACACAGCATTCGAGGCAGCAGCTCGCATGGCCTCCACGCCTTTCAACCCCCAATCTGCTTTAGAAAGGCCATCATTCTCAATGACACCAATGAGTTCAATTAAAGCACCAATGGACGGAAGTCTTCACGGACCACAACTGACTTCCACTACTATTCCAGCACCAATGAATGGAAGCCTACACAGACCAGTGGCGACTTCTGCTACTATTCCAACACCAATGAATGGAAGCCTTCACAGACCAGTGCCGACTTCTACCCCTTTTCCAACACATTTGAATGGAAGTCTTCACCGACCAGTGCCAAGTTCTGCTACTATCCCACAACCTGGTAGTCAACACAGATCTGCTCCGTTTAGTATAGCAGTCGATCCTGTTCCAACATCAGTGTCATGTGGTCCTCCAGCAGCTCAGATGCAGGAGCCCGTAGTATCACATGAGAGTAATAGTAACATCGTTGGAGCTACAAGAGTGGAGTTGTCAGGACTGGAGAGTTTTGATGTCAATGAGACCACAATTAATCCTCCTCGTCAGCTGAGGTAGGTTCATACAGGAAATTAAAAATGGAAAATAGGTGCTTTCCGCCATTTTTATTTGATCGCAGGGTGGTGGCCATCTTTGATTTACATTCATGGAGGGTGAATTATTGTACCTCTGTTATATATATTATGGCTGTGCAATGCCACACTTGGAGACTCAAATCTCAATAGCATATCTAACTCACAGCAAGTCACGAGTGAAATTAAATGCTCAAGTAAAGATTTACGCGATCTTCCAAGCTATTGGGTTTGTTTCCAAACTAAGTTTGAAATACATTACAATCACTCTGCTCCATGAGCGACAACAAGATTGCGTCGAACACAAATTCTCGTTTGCAATTTCTTTGGTTTATACAGACTTTACAAGTTGGTTGAAAATTATACTTGCATTCAGTTTGTAAAGTAATATTTACATTTACTAGCTGTATCCAAAGTTGTGGACATGAATACCCACGATTTGAACCCAATGGCTGATAACACTAAGTGGTATGCGAAGTGTAGTCTTGTAAAACCTGTCTAAATCATATTTTGCGTACAGGAAGAACTAACTTTACGATATGAAAGAAAGTATTATTTTTGGCTGATAACCCAAGGATAACATATAAAATCCTTTACACAGAAGCTTATTTCCATTGGACCCAAGATCTTTCTTTTACCATTTTTTGCTCCTTACCAAGACTCAAAATAAGCAAGACTTTTTCAAATATTATTTTAACTCTTTGGTTGGGAAATGTTGCATGCCCTTACAATTTTGGATGTCTTTTCAGTTGTCCTTTTCTTATATGCTATTGAAATAGCTTGAAATAAACCATTATTGTACTTGTAGCACCAATTTTAAAGTTTGGGGTTCTGGAGAAGTTTTCTAGGGCATTTGGCCCAGCTTATATTTCAAGGGCCTTGTTTCTGATTACTGAATATTCTACTATATAACTATAACATGCCATATTCTATCTAGACAAACATTAGTACACAATTAATCCTTGGTGCATTCATTTGGTAATGACAATTTTATCATTTTTTTCAGTCCTATTATGGAAACTAGCAATGAAGACAACCCCTCATCAGCTTCGTCTTCTAACGGATCTCGTCAATCTCAAACTCATGTGGCTCTTACCGCCAGTCATATACATTCACACTCAACCATCGATAAAGAAAATCAGGGTCTACACACATCAAAACACAGTACTACTTCTATGCAATCGGACATTAGCAAAGGAAATTGTAGCGGTGTAACAGGCGATAATGCTTTACAAATTTCAAGCTTTGTTAGTGTTAGAAAATCCACGTCATCCAGTCAGGGCAGTGAAAGCAAATATGATATTGGTAGTGAATTTCAGATCACTGATGATGTTTTTACTAGTACCAAGCTTCATCAGTCAAAATTAGATATCACCGCAAGTGCGCTTAAAGAGAACGACGGTGATGGCATGCTCGCAAATGATATGAGTGCGCTGGTGATAAATGATCAATCTGTGCATCATAGAATCACTCATGATGGGGATGTTAGCATGGCACCCCAGATGGATCAGAATCAATCATGGTTAAATCAGTCTTCCAGATTATTGAACAGTAGTACCCATCACAGATCTCTTCATGAATCTAGACTAGACCAAGTTGCAGCACCAAATGTAAGCGTTCATCAACAACAGTTAGATTGTAGCATGATGTCTCAAAGTCAACGCCAGAATGAATCTGTAGCCAACGCGAGTATTCAACGCCAGAATGAATCTATAATGAACGCAAGTATTCAACGCCAGAATGAATCTGTGATGAATGCGAGTGTTCATCGCCAGAACGAATCTTTAATGAACGCAAGTGTTCATCAACAGTTGGATTGTAGCGTGATGTCTCAAAGTCAACGACAGAACGAATCTTTAATGAACATGTCAACAAGGCCAGGAGGGGAACATGTTGCCGAGGAAGCTGCAATTGGTGGGCAGACTAATGGTATCAACCCATGGGATGAAGATTTGAAGCAAAATCTTCTAGCCAGTACAGTACCATCCATTTCTTCTTACCCAGGGTATTCATATAGCAACAACTGTGTTCCTGATATTAAACCTCATTTAGCAGTAAGCTTAGGCAAGTGTCTGGTAGGCCTAACTAAAGTCCAGGCCATAATTCCTTGGACAGAGTAAAGACAAATACATGGTGCATGTAGTATTTCCACATAATGTGACCCTGCACTCTGGATTTTTGTTTATATTGTCAGAGGAGTTGTGGTACCGAGTTAGTTACAACCTCTTTGTTGATAGAATTTGTGCTGATATCTAGGGTCTGGCAACACATTCAATTGTCTATGGCATCAAAGTGACCAGACCCTAGATAGTTACTGTACTATTGTGTGAGCAAGTGGAGGTAATGAATTGATCATTTTCAGTGTACATAGGACAAGATTATGTAACATTTTGGTAATTGACTGTTGCCAAAGAAATACCTAAAGGGTAATATGGTATGTCAGGGGTCAAGTACAAGCAAAAAGGCCCTGTAACTTTTGATAATGTTTTACAAAATATTACATTTCGTCAATAAAGTTTATCAATTCAGGAAAAGAAAAGTATTAACAACTTCGTTTCCTTTCAAAATAGTGGCAAGAAATCCAAATGCAAAACTCAAGTTGTTTTCTTTTAAAATAGTGGCCATAAAACTAAATACAATTGTCGACACAGATCAATACAATGATATGTGTGTTGCAAATAGAAATTCTCTGAAAACTTGGGATTGCATTCTTTTGATAGCTCTCAAAAATTATGTACATTCCAGTGGAAATTTTAAATGGAATGGAAAATTAGATTCCAACTGGATATGGTGTGATTTAGAAGTGAAAGTGATACTTGCCATTCTTCTTTAAACTTTAAAACTAATCGCTTCATACAATTTTCAGATGGCTAAATTCACTTTGTTTATCACTTTGGAATCTAGTTTCATTTATGGTGATTTAGCAATTTTTGAATTATATTCTACCCTCTGATCCTAAAAATAATCATTTCACATAATTATCAAAAACTAAATTCACTTTATTATTGAATCCAATGTTTCCAGGCGACGAAGTATACACCATTGCAAACAAGATCGGAGAAGGCGCATTTGCCAAAGTCTATTCAGCCGGCATTCTCAACGCCGATGATTTTGAGTTGGAAGCTGAAGGGGATGGTGCGGAGGTGGCTATCAAGGTTGAAAGTCCTCCATGTGCGTGGGAATTTTACATCAGCCAGCAGTTGCAAGTACGAACAAAGGAACTTGATGGAATTGATGTGGTATGTTGGTTAACGTTTCTGGTCTTAAGGATCTCAACATTTCAGAAAAAATATATGCTATGGTTATTAAAACCAAGAGGATATAGATTTCTAGTAGTGGGATGACATGCCTAGCACTACATGGTGATGTCATAGTTTTCACAAAAATGTTCAATTTTGGCCATAAAAGCCATCATTTCGCTCCCATTGTTGAAAGCTTAACAAACAATATTCTTAGGTGGAATTTGAATTATTTTACTTTATAGAATTGAAATTGCAATATCACATCTATCTTAAGTAACATTAAATTTAAGATAAATCAAATATTTGACAAAGCAGATCCAAGAAATTTATTGTACATGTGAAAAGTACAATAATTCAACACTTTACTAATGCAAATGTGAGGCTCTCCAAAAAATTTGGGCCCAATCCTCAACATATATTTTTGTACAAAACACCCTGATAATCAATATTATGTACAGCTTATCAGCTTTTGAAAGAATCACTATCTTAGTTTACTGATTAAAGACAGTCAAAACGCTGTGTCAACCAAGGCAGTAATTATTCAGAGTCTGATAATTTCCATTGATGCCCATTACTTGATAATTAGCTTCTCCCAACACCCTTGTGGCGTGCATTGCTCTTGCATACACATTGCAATATCATACCAATAACTAAAAAAGTAACTAAAATTTTATCAAAACTGTTCTAAGATGTTGTTTTTTATTGATGGATGTTACTGCTATTAATACCCATACAGAGCAAATCTTTAATGGACGTCAAGAATGCGTACATTTTCAACGATGCCAGTTGTTTGGTGACAGCCCTACACAGCTCAGGCACATTACTTGATGCCATCAATCTCTATGGCGGTAAAGGCCTATCAGAAGATATTGCTGTGTATTTGACTATAGAGTTGATGCGTACTGTTGAGAAGATTCATGCCGCGGGGATCATCCATGGCGATATCAAGCCAGATAACATCATGTTGACAAACTTAGAGTAAGTAAGAAGACAAAAACAGTTTGAAATCAAATGCAGACCCGTGCTTATAGCTCTTTTGCAAAAATTTAAAGTCCCTGTTTCAAAATGTCTTGGTGTTAATTGCTTACTTGATTGATTTATTAGGTTCATTCAACATGACAAAATATAAAAATATTAAGCACAGTAAAAGTAAAATTATACATTTTGACAAATTTTATACAAATTGACTTTGTTGAACATATATAAAGAATAAGTCATGTTTCAGGCTTATTTCCAATGAGGTCCAAGGAGTTGCAGAAGAGGTGAACGCAAGCATGATTTAAACTAAGTCATATAATTAAACAAACACAATAAAAATACACCAGGCGATAAAAAACTTGGACCTCATCTGTAGCTATGCAATAGAATTCACTCTGCTGCTTTGTAATGTTGGATATACTCATCATACCATGGGGGGGGGGGGTCCTTGCCAATATTCCGCATTGGCATTTTGATTCAAGAATGGTATCTAAAAAGTTGGAAAATATTTGTAAATCTAGACCAGGAGAAAATATCACCTGTCAGCTGAAATTTGATATCAACTTTGGTTCTATATAGTACTTAGTATGTGATTTCATTAGATGTTAAAACTTAATGACATCATTTTGTGAGGAAGAGTTCTTCTGGTTCTTTCCAAGGCGGGTTATAGGTTGACTCTCATCCCTCCATTGCAGTTGAGAGAAGGTTGTTCAGCTCTCACAGATGGCTTCCGTTACTCCCTATTCGAACCAGGGGGGGGGGG
>JXSR01S018030.1:4078-17973 GCA_000969725.1 Ophiothrix spiculata
AAATTCTGATATCTGTTTTAAATAGATTATTTCTAGATATCGTAACCAAACTTCACACACCTTGTGTTATTCAATGTTTCAGCTTTAAATTGACACCAAAATCATGCAGTGCCTTGAATATTTTTTAAGATGTGACCAAAAAACCCCCAATGAATCAAAGCGAAAAAAAGTAACAAAACAGACATATTTGGTGTTTAGGTCAAAACTAAGGTTGGGCCGATCCACCCTAAATCGGTAATTGCCGATTCCCGATTCAATTTTCAAATATCGGCCCGATCCGATACCGATCCTGATTTTGTTATGAAGTTACTTAAACTCTCAACAGAAATAAAGTGTTAAGAATCACTGGTATGTTTTCCATGAATTTGATCATCTTTTAATGTAGAAATCGAAATAATGATCAAGATTGACAATAATAAAAGAAATGAAAGTAAGTTACTTTGTTAGTCTGTTTAGTCCAACAAGGAAGAATGCTTGCATTTTAAACAGATTTTATGGAGATTTCCAGCTACATGTTCAAGCTGTTGTGGTATGTATGGATCGGTTGGCTGAATCGGTAGAATTCTGAGTTTTTGCCGATCCCGATTCGTCACCAATCTCACAATAACTGGCCGATTACCGATCTGGCCGATTGAATCGGCCCATCACTAGTCAAAACGCATACCTTTTACCTTAACGAAAATCAGCAAACTCCATTAAAATGTAGTACATTGCAGCGAGACCGCATGTCAGCATTTATTTAAAATTATGAATGAAAATGAACTTTGATGCATAACGTCATAAAATTAAAGGGGCACACGCCGCACCTTTCTTAGCAAGTGAGTGACCAGTATCATGACAAATGATCATGCTGTACAAAATTTAGCATTAAAGACGATCGCGGTGTTAATTTTCACCAACAGGTGGCAGCGTTACAGAATCAGTTATTGGTCAGTGGCGTGAAGATTTTGACAAAACGTGCGCGTGGTATCTAAGCGTAAGATTTGCGCCTAATACGCAAAACGCAACGCGTGCTCTAGTTTTTTTACGCATTGTCTTCCCGGTAAGCACCGGAAATGGCGCGAAATAGTAACGAGTAACTACAAGTGCTCCCGAGCCAACGGGCTTAAAGTGACAAACCTTTTTACGTGTGATTTCCTATACCACAAAATGCTGGTTTTTCAAATATTTGCTACCTGTAGATTTTTTAAATATTTTGCTGGTTAATTGTGAATGTCAAGTGGATGTCAAATCAAGAAAAACTATAAGGTTACCGACTGTTTTCAAAAGATAGCTAGAGATGAAATAACATCCATCTAAAAAACAATTTTCATCGCCGGGAATGTCGAAATTTGGTTTTATAACATCAAACAGATAAAAAAAGTTAATTACGTTAATTAACCCAATGCTCGAGTTTTCAAGTTATCGTCAATTAAATGGAAAATGATGTTATAATATATGATGCCATAGTGGGCTTAAATGATCGGTGACCCCCATTTTTTTATTGCTGAATTTTGAAGTTTAGACTCTTATCTTTTAACTGACAAAAAATATACAAAATATACAGGTAGGAACTTCTCACCGCGATCGTCCTTAAAAGACATCAATCTGAAAAAAGTCTCATTATAAATGAAAATAAATCAACTAAACTCATCTGTAAAATATTCTTTTCATTCTGGGCGGGACCTAATCGCACCATGCTTGAACACAATCAAATCGATCATCAAGCCACATAGCAACAGAACAGACAAATCACGTGAGCTCACAGGTATCGTGTGTGTTGCATTTGAACTTAAACCTCGGCGCACCAGACACCTAAAATTGAAAAGGTTTTCTACACATGACTTTAATACCCTTCACTTTGGGATCAATTCTGAATTTTCTGATATCATATATTTGTGCGACACAATAGCCAACAACATTGTAAAAATAACACAGCAAACTTGAAATTGGTAGAAGTGATTCTCCTCTTTGCCACTTCTGTAATAATTCAGAGGAGACCCTTGTTCATTTATTTTGTGACTGTGAAAAATTGTTTCCCTTGTGGAATAGTTTGACTGATTATATTGAAAACAAGACTGGTGATTCTTTTCAATTTTCCAAATTTCAAAAAATGTTTGATTTAAATAGTGAAGATTCTGAACACAAAAATGCCATTAATTTTCTTTTATTATGTTGGATTTTCCATTTCAGAGTACACACTACCACAATTTCCTAGGTGTTTTATAAATCTCTTGCCCGCAGTGCGAATAGTTCTAGGCGGTATGTACAGGAACTATCCGCATAAACATGATAAACATTGGCTGGACATTGCAAAACACGCCCAAGTTTTCTTTTTATTATTATTATTATTTATTATCTTTATACAGGGTGGCCCGTATCAGCAAAAAGCTGTTCTCACTCAGGGCCCTGTTTACAAGTATAATCGTTATAAAATAATACAATATAAAAATTAACATGAGAATACAAAAACATTTTTCGTCTTTTTGGATGGTATCAGTTAAAATACATCTTTCGTCTTTTTGGATGGTATCAGTTAAAATAATTGTGAATTTGGTTTAAAATCAGAATGTTACTCACATGCACCCCTTTTTCATGTCATTAATCCAGTAAAAATCAGTAAAATATTGTACATATATAAGTCATTTTAAAGATTGCGGGATTAACCCTAACAGTCCTAAGTCTCACTAAATCTCATTATTGAAATCACCTAAAATGCGCTAAGTCCAAATATGTCATAGACGGGGGTTCCATATGGTAAACGGAATCGCTGCCCGGGCAGCTACTCGGCGGTGGCCTGCTAATGGTATAGGCCGTTTGAGAATCCAAAGGTCACGGGTTCGAATCCCGGTGAAAGCATGCATTTTTTCACCCTCACTTTCCGAGGAGATAGGCTAGAAACAAAAAATCACGTATGGTCAGTTAGGGTTAAGTACAGTTAATGTAGCTGTCATTATTTCCTGTACCTTACTGGATAACGTTAGTGGCTATGCTGCGTTTATTTATTCATCCTACTCCCATTGTACATCTGAAACACCATGGCAAATGGGTCCATTTGTTGAAATTGCACAAATGACCAAAATTTGTTGAAAATTATGCACAAATTTGGGCGGATATTTTCAATACGAAGTTAGACATGGTGTTATTTTACTTTGGAAACAGTACAATTCGAATATGTCATGAAAACAAATTGAATAGGAACTTTAATTTTCTCGTTGATATCCCTAATAATAGCGGTGAGCATCAAGTTTCTATTAGATTACAGTTTGCGCAAAGTGAACAGGGTCGAGTGACCTTAACAAAATTGCCGGATAAAAGTTCTTACCGCAAAGTATTGTGGGACGACAAAGGTCAAATTTCGTTTTCAAGATGGCTCCATAATTTAGCAATTTTTGTAATTTAATTACTGTACTGTCCGAAAAAATTCAGCAGCTAAACATTCAGAAAGTAGGAGCAGGTCATCCAAGCGACAGGGGTCATTTTCTGATCACGTGATATTGTTGATTTCCGTTTTTTGCAAGCCGGAAAGTGCGATGAGTTCAGTTTCTATTGCCGTCTTTCGATATTTCTCACCGCTATTATCCTACAAAAAGCAGGATAAATAGCAGCTAAACTTTAGCCACTAAAAAGAAGGATAATGGCGGACAAGGGTTTAGCCAGCTGATCAATTAGGCCAAAAGTACTTTGTGGACTTCAAAATGGGCTTTATACCGTGTTGTGTCTTCGTTCATTTGCCGGAAGATCACCATGTTGGTATAACTTAATCATTGTCTTCTTTGTCAAGTATGAATGTTAATCATGCTGACGTCACAATGTCTTGATTGAAGTCGGCCTGTTTGCCCAGCCTTGGAATTTGGACGCTAGCTACTTTCAAATCCTGGCTAAACCCTTGATGGCGGAGAATACCTGTTTCTATTGAATACTTCTACTCCATTAGCTGGTTGCTACCGGATAATGATCTTTAACCCTAACCGTACAAAATCACAAAAAATCACAATCCACGTAGGTAGGAAAATCGCCTAAGTCCAAATACGTCATAGACCGGAGTTAGCAATGGTCACGAAATCGCTGCCATGGCAGCACGTGCTCGGTGGCTTGACATAGTGACAGTTTGGTTGGGAAGCGAGAGGTCCCGGGTTCAATTCCAGGTGGAAACCCGCCATTTTTAACGTGCAGATTTTCGAGGAGATAGTTTTTAAACGAAGAATTGCTCAGAACGGTTAGGGTTAGTGAAGCATACATGGATCTACACTAACCCTAACCGTACAAAATCACAAAAAATCACAATCCACGTAGGTAGGAAAATCACCAAGTCAGCAATGGTCACGAAAATCGCTGCCAATATGGCAGCGCGTGCTCGGTGACATAGTGACAGTTGGGTCTGGAAGCGAGAGGTCCCGGGTTATATTCCAGGTGGAAACCCGTCATTTTTAACGTGCAGATTTCCGAGGAGATAGTTTTTAAACGGAGAATTGCTCAATACGGTTAGGGTTAATGGAAACAGCCTGATAGTCAAACCACTGAGCAGGCGCTGCCATGGCAACAATTTTGTGATCATAGCTAACTCCAGTCTATTTGAACTTCTGCGAATTTGTTTGTTAACTTAATATGGAATAGGGTATTGTGAGAATTAGTGTGGTTAGGGTTAGTGTGACAGTGTGTTGTTAACACATTTTTGTAGAAGTCTGAAATGATAAAATACATGTCAATAAATTAACTTTGTCATGTTATTTCATCATGTTGGGAAAAAAAAAAGATCTAGGTATGCAGTGTGATTGTGAACACAGGATCAAGTAGGCCACTCAGTTATTTAGTAAAAATGGTTATCTGTAAAAAAATAAATTGCAATAAAAATTAGCATTATATATGAACACAATCCTACTGTACTTTTTTTTTTATAAATATTGTTCTTTAAGTATAACATGTCAAAACAGACAGATCTTTCTATAAAAACCAAATATCTTAGGCCTGATAAGCTGTTAAATGTCAAAATGTGGATATTATATGCACTGTGTGGAATTTGTCTAGAGTGACATGTACCCCTTTTACTCATGCACCCTTTTTACAAAAACAGTGAAAATGGCACCCTTTTTAGCTTTGCAACCTTTTTTATTTGTATCCTACATTTTCCACCTATTAAACTTTCAACTTGCATGATAAATTGTAATTGTGTGTGCATTTTTTCTGTCTTACGTCAGTACGGTTTGTCCATCAGACTTTTCAGTCTGTATAGATTGTCTTTGGTCCACCCCTTGGTATAGTCAACCCATCAATTGACCCGTACCGAACACAATTTTTTTTTGCCCCGGTACGGTTGCCATTTTGGTTTGACAACCTTCCCAGCATGCAATGAACTACGTTGCGCCACCTTTTTTTTGTACTGGTTATATTGTTGATTAAAATAGATTGCGCTATGACAGGTTTTTCTTTGGCTCAGGGGTTGGTGGATATCGTAAAAATATATACCGTTGTTGATGTTAATAATTTTGTACGCATTTTAATGTTGATGTTACGCATTTTAAGACAACACACATAATACGGAAGTGATTAAAATCATACCCTTCTAACTTTTTCCTGATTTTCAAAACGATTGCATTCTAATGCGTACGTTCCACCCAGTGATGTGGGTTACAAGTAAGGTCCGAGGTTTCCTGCTTTTCAGAATTTCTTCAAAAAAGCATGCAGATATTGGCAACAATTGAGATGCAAAGCAGAAAGTGCTCAAAGTTTCTGAGAAAAAAACAAAGCAAAAATGACATGGGAAAGGAAAACTTAATTTTTTTAAAATTGAAAAGAAAGAAAGAAAATTTGAAATAAAATGAGACTTTTCAGCCATGATATTGTTCATCCAAGTTTTGCAGCTTCAGATGTTAAAGTATATTGCTGACATTAAAGAGAAAAGTAATTAGACTACAGCAAATTAAGTCTTGTGAAGTTGAATTATGTCAGGAAAGTATATACCATTACCAATACCAAGGAGAGAAAAGCAGAATATGGCATTATACCTACATGTAGGGAGCAAAACATATATGCAACGGGAAGTTCTTTCAACTTGTCTAGTCTAGATGGGTTTTATTGACCATAGGTAGGCCTAACTTCACTAGGGTGAATACAGAATCAATTACACAGGGTTCTGCAGGAAGGGGACAAAGTTTATGTATGCAGGGGTCAAATTTGAAAATTGGTCAAACCTTGTCCAAACCATTTCAACATATTTTTATCATCTGACTTATGAATCAGAAAAAAATATACCGTACTTTGACACATCTCATCTCTGATGAATGATTCATGAGTTATATCCAAAAACATGAAAGGTCATAAAATATGGCCTATGGGAGTCAAAATGTGCCTGATTTTGTTCAAAATGGTCTCAAAATGTTCATCTTGCAAAACCATGTATAAAATAATATTTTCCAATGTCTAAGATCAACCGTTGCTATGGTTACAGGTCAAGATAAAGTTTTTTATTTGCACCAATTGTTTATTTTTCGCAAATTCCCATAGGATTACATGTGATTTCACGAACAAATTCTTAATATACACTGATAGCACAAAATTATTTTCAAAATCATTTCAAAATAAATAAATAGTTATGATCATTGATGAAAATATAAAATTCTAATTTCTTGACGCTATATTACACATTCTCACAAAAATTCTTCTTGGTCGACTTGCAAGAATCAAACTATCTTGTAATGTCTGTTGCACAATATCAGTTGGGCGGAACTCACAATTCGGATACGTATCTGAATTTAGATTAAAAACAGCTGAAACGGGATATCAGCTGAAATGAATATTCAGCTCGCCACGCACCATAGCAGTATGTACAAAAGTCAACAACATCATCATTTGTCATCTAAGTCTAACAAAGTTTTGGCCAAATTATTTTGCTTTCTGTGATCAGGACATGTTTTGAAGCTGTTCCTCTGGAATTGCATCTAGATTGAAATGACATTTTCATAGATACATTTATCGTAGATGCAAGAAGCATGTGCTTGCCAGCTTGCGCTATCGATTTGTTTCCTGCGCAACGACAGGCGTATCAGAATTCGGATACCCTCCATATGCTAATTCTGATATGGGTATCAGAATTTTGATACGTGGATATTTAAATTCAGATACGTAGCCGAATTGTGAGTTCCGCCGAACTGATATTGGTGAATGTACGGGAATCCAAAGATTCTGGTACATTTCTGTCTCTGTCAGCCAGTGTCAGGTCCAGAAAAAAGTTCCACATATTATCACATAGCTTCATTTTACGCTACAGGTGAAAATACATGCAAAGATTGTAATTTGGTAAAATTGATTTTATTGCAGGTTTTCAATATTCATCATGCATTCTACCCAATAACCTGCAAAGTTGTATTTCAAAAACTTAAAGCTCAACTGAAGTATGAAAAAATAGACGTATTAGACAGACAATCTACAAAAAAGTATAGCGTACTAGTTTTTGAATGTGTTTATCTCAGTTTCATCTCTTACTCATTTGACAAACTTAATTTTCTAGGAGCTTGGTCCAATTTTACAAAAATTGGTTTCCAATGTGATATGAAAGGAGACCACTCAAGATATCTAAGTTTCAAATTTCATCTGAATTGGTCAAATTGTTTTGATTTTATGGGCAATTTTGTATTTCAGAGCCGCCTTATATGTTACTGTGTAAAATAAATTACGGTAACAAACACATTTTCATATATATCTCCAAAACAAAACATTACTTAGCCGTGAAATTTCACATGGGTAATGAGAAAAATATGAGCAACATTTTGGTACCAAAATCTCAAAAAGTTTAAAAAAAGGTTAAGGCAATCGGACCATGCTCCTTTAAACAGATCATAACTTGACTTGTGGATATCAGTAAAGTTCATCGAGATTATTGTTTTAAATCTTATTACATCAAGCCATCAACTTTGCGGATATGTAAAAAAGTGGCAATGATCAGGCGTTGACTTTAAAGCTTGTTTGAGCTGGATGGTCACAAGTCTTGAAATTTTTGGTTTAAAAAAAGAGTAACAGGGGTTTTTGTTTTGTTCACAGGTATACTTCATATTCATCTCATCAATTGCTGCTTTCATCTGGATACAATTTGCCCAAAATGGACATCCAGTCCATGGTAAATCTATTTTACAGTGGCAACCAATATGCATCTAGTTATCATCTTCACAATAATTTCACCAACCTGTTGCGCCTGCAGCAATACCAAGGTGTGAGTTATGCGAGGGATAACGGAGCCGCTGAAAACATTGGGGACATGTAGGATACTATTTGCATTGCCTGGTATAGGATTGTTATTTTTGTTGCTTCCCAGCAGTGTTTTGCTAAATGCTACTTTGTATGTTTAGACTAGAGAGAGCATTCAAAGTGCTGAATTTATGCTCCACTTGTAAATGGGGCAATTGATTGACGCCTGCACCATATAAGAGTGAAACATGGCTGAAAGTGAAAAACCTCCGGTGGCTCAAGTCTCCAGTCCCTCATCCATAGCTGTGTCGTGTGCTGTGACTGCCACCCCTGTGACAACAGTGACAATGGCTACTGCTTCACTGTCTGCTACAAGGATCACAGAAGCTGTGGACTGTACCATTGTGCCTGTGGGGTGGAAAAGGAGTGTCCAAGGAGGAGCAGTTACATATATTAGGTGAGAATTTAATTATACATCTGAGATTATTATTTTATTATTCAGTTTTATATGTTGCTAGATTTAGGTCACATTGACTTGCATATTATTGCTATATGGATTTTCAAGTCCAATATTTTTCTTTGCATCACACAATGCCAAAATATTTTATTACTTTTTTTTTTTTTTTTGGTAGATTTGTTAAAGAGTAAGTTTCTGATTATCTAAAAAAAACCCAAGCAGATAAGGAAACCATTCTGCTCTCTAATATTGCCCAGAATTCTAGGGAAAAAACCCCCATTTATTTATAGAGAGAGGGGGCACTACTTTGTGGGAGTCTTCGAGTAAATTCCATTGTTGGATTTTCATATATTTTGGAATGTCTTAATACACTTTTATCTTCTGTCCAAGGTTGGTTTAGTTTATAGACCATTCCTGTTATTTGCGTAATTTCGCCGCTGACGCATATAGGCACTCATAAAGAGGCCAGGTATGGCATCATGTGATGCATCGTGACTAATTGACGAGATACGTATGAAATCATGTGATATAAAACTTGGCCTAGATATGAATGCTGTTGGTATCCCTCCACAGCGAAAATATACCAAATTTGTTGTAAAATTTTCTTCTATTTAAATTATGGAAAAGAATTTTTGCTCAAGTAAAGTGAGGAAATTGTATACCGGTATACAGACCCACAGTTTCCACTTTTTGTTTGTCATTCAAGCCAAGTCTTGCCAACTATGAAAATTCTAAGAATGATTAACAATTGAGAACAATAGACAAAAACATTTAAACAAACTCTAAAGAATAAGCACATTTATTCAGTGACAACACACCACTTGTATTGTGAAAAATACAGGAATTGATCACAATAATTCACATAAATTTTGCTGAAAGATTTAAGGTAAATGTGTAGGTCTATTGTTTGTTTAAACTTCATAAGACAAGTTCTAAATGGCGGCGCATTTTGAACTGGCAGATTTTTCGGTTTAACCTTTTTTTAAAAAATATTTAACTTTGAAAAGCGTCAAGTTTGCTTTGAATGTAAATATTGTCTTTCATGAACCACCTACCATAGGAAAAGTATACATTTTCTGAAAGGAAATTTCACAAGGAATCATATTTGCTTGTTTTTTTGGTAGGGGGAAAAGAAAGGGGGTTAGTTCAAATCAAACACCACTTTTTTTTGAAAAAAATATCTGACTTTAGGCAGGTAATTTTTTTTACAACAACACCCTATGGCCAAACAAACATCATTTTTGTGTTTCTTAGCTCAAGAGCTTTTCAAAAATGTATACTTTTGCTATCATACCTGCTATAGTTTTTTAGATGTGCAAGGATCTTCGTGACACACACAAATCGCGCAATTTTTTGTTATTTTTTGTTAAAATCATACTCTTGCAATTTAAACTAGTAACCATGGTAACAGCCAGGCTTAGGTTCAACTAATTATCAAAGTAGAATTATAGGCCTACAATGTAGATGTTTCAAACAATCACAATTGCAATACAGTATACACTGCGTAAAAAATCACCGAACAAATGCAACTGGAAAATCAACATTTTCAATTTATGATTTAACAATACATGTATGTGTTTGATCACACACAATTGAGTCATTCCATTATCTAATATTGTTTATTATCTTCCAAAAGATGTAAAACATATAAAAATTAAGGGCTACAACCAATTAAGGCATTTAGTAATAAGTGTTACTTGGCTTCTCCATAACGGCTCCTCGGCTCCCCAAAACAAATTTCATGCATAAATCATTATAAAGAAAGAATAGAACATGCTATCAAAAAACTTTTGGCACCACTTTATAGCACTCATCAAAAGCTTTAATTTGATGGGTGA
This sequence comes from Ophiothrix spiculata, assembly GCA_000969725.1. Taxonomy (NCBI): domain Eukaryota; kingdom Metazoa; phylum Echinodermata; class Ophiuroidea; order Amphilepidida; family Ophiotrichidae; genus Ophiothrix; species Ophiothrix spiculata. Next base: position 14,534 of record JXSR01S018030.1, read on the forward strand.
TTTGTCTATGTAGTTGGTTCCCTTCACTGACAAAATTTAAAAATAGTGTGCTAAATCTCGCACAATTAGACCGGCTCCCCAAATTTGGCTCCTCAGTTCAAAACGCACGACCAAATGAAAGACTCATCAGTTTCCAATTTCTGTTGAATCATCTTATGAATCGGAGTAACCATTATGATTTTTATGAACATGTTTTTGTAAATTTTGTTTGTTTTTGTTATGAGTTCATAGGTTTTTTTAATTGCCACGAGAACTTAAGTCAGTTTTTGTTTGGAAATGAAAATATGATAAGGGAAGTATTAAAGGAGCTAGGTCTGATTGCTTCAACTTTTTTTCAAAGTTTTTGAGATTTAGGTGCCAAAATATTTCTCATATTTTTCTCGTAATCCATGTGAAATTTGACAGCTGAAATATGTTTTGTTTTGAAAATGTTGATGAAAATTTGCTAATTATGGTAACCATAAAATTTTAGATAAATTTTACACTTTAAAATATAGGCAACTCTGAAGTACAAAATTGGTCGTAAAATCAAAACGGTTTGATCAATTCAACTGAAAACCATGTTAGTGGTGATCTTTCATATGAAATTAAAAACTCAATTTTAAAAAATGTGACAAAGCTCCTTTAAAGGGGCATTGGACAAAATTTTGAAATTTTGTTTGTGGATGATTTACACTTCCTTTGTCAGAGAATAACAGTAAATTACCAGATATCGGGAAAATGTTGATCAAAACCTTCAAAAAAACAAAAATCTGAATTTTATTTTATTTGTTGATTTTGGGTATGAGGCTATTCTCTAAGTGTAGTTATTGAAGCAATACAATGAAAAAGAGCCAAAGATTTGTTTGTAAAACATTCCTTTCACATCATAAATTGCAGAAAAATCAAAAGAAATTTGAAATTTTCATTAGATCTCCTGAAAAGGCCAATTCTAGAAATTCAACTATAGGGCAGTATTTATCGTTGTCGACAACGATAATTAGAAATACGAGAATATCTAAATATTTTGATATATATATGGGGTTTGAATTTGACAATGAAATTTTGCATGCTGTCGTTATTACCGCTAATACTTAAAATGATGCAAAAATCCCAAAATGTTTTGGGAAAAGTTTGGGGATGATGCTGAACTTGTCCAATGCCCCTTTAAATTTAAATTGCTTTGAAAATGAATCAATCATTTATTGCAAGGTACAAATTCAATTAAAAATCAATTTATATTCAAACAAAGATGTGACTTTTTCCAAGTTCAGGTATCACTAAACAAATAAAATTAACCATAATCATATTACTCTATTTATACCTTTTTGCATCATGGGGAAATTATTTGGATCTGGTCTGAGTACATTTCTTTACCGGTATTTTATTGATCTGTCATTGTTATAAGCAAGCTAAGTTTAGTCCTGCATTAAAACAAGCACACTTTATTAAACTGTATCGTCAATAGTGTAAATCACAGTACCTGGGTGAAAACACCCAAAGAGAAATAAAACGTCAATAATTCTTAAAGGTTGTTTATAAATATCATTTTTCAAAAGTCCAGAGTTTGTCTGTGTGTGCAGCTTCTACAAAATGTATGTACAGTTTGTGTATATGTGATGACTCACCTGAAAAGGGGGACTTTGCGACAGAACACTTTTCGAGAAACTGATGAAAATAGGCAGCTAAAAGTAAAAAAATAATAAAAATTTCCAGCAGATTTTCTGTTGTAAAATGTGATCGTCTTGATCAATTTTAACAAGTAAGGTGTCATTTTAAAGCTTAGAAAATGCTGTAACAGATGAAATGATAAAATCAAAATTGATATCATCTGCAAAGTCACATATATGTGGGACATAGTCCATAACATAATTCATAATGCTACTTGGGCAGGTCTAAAAATGGTCTCTATATAATGATTAAAAACATTGTTACATCTTCATTTAATGAATACATTTATACTAAATATATGGACAATCAGAATTTTCAAAATGTTATCTGATCACTATTTTCACTTCTCTTTCTTTGCAGTCCCAGCAATCATATGCTGCATAATGAAGCTGAAGTATGTCAGTACCTACTCAAGGATGGCACATGTAAATGTGGATTGGAGTGCCCGCTTATCGTTCCCCGTGTCTTCATTTTTGACCCCAAAGTGCCTTCAAGATCCCGCACTGTTCAGGAGGCAATGAGTGATGATGCTCTAACGAAACTGTGTAATCACAAGAGGAAAGTTATCGCCATGGCTGTGTTACAGCATAGCGGTGTGGATGTCCGTGCTAGTCTGCCACCGCCTAATCATGGATGTGCTTTTCATGGGACACATCCCCCAGTGTTGCCCCCACCTCCCCCTGCTGCTGCCTCTGAAGTCACTCCAAATGTTGTTCCAGGAAAGCCTGCGAAAAAAGGTAAGGACTCTGTCTGTGAGCCATTCTTGATGATCACAAATATTATGAAATGCTACATATTTGTCTCAAGCTTGAGAATTGGCCCAAACAAGTTGAAAAGTACTGTTAAAATAGTTATTTTCTGTGATTTTGGTATAAAAAAGTACCAAATATTCATCTGATTTTGGTTATATTTTGGTTCATATAAAATCATTTTGTTTGCAGTGTGTGTAATTTATTGTAATGTTTTTGACCATTGCAAAGAGGGGCACATACATAGATTTACAGGGGAGATACCAGGCTTTGTATACCAGCCCATGTAATGGCGTCGTCAGCCACGAGGCTCAAATTGGGGGTATTCGGGTCCACTCAATACACGCCAAATTCAACCCTGAGTGCCAAGACTTGGTTACGCGTAGAGACAACCTGCGCAAATAATACTTTACGTGAATAATACGCCAACCTGCACGCAAAGCGTGTGTAAGTGTTTCAATATTCGCGCATTATGACAAGGTGCGATGCGTCATCGGCAAGCCTTGGCAAAAACCCAAATACCCCCAATTTTGTCTCCATGTCAGAATAAAAATGGCGGTGTGCCTTGCAAGGTTGGCAAAAATCACGATTTTTTTAAAAAAATCAAAAAAATCAATTTATTTGATTTAAATCGGATTTTTTTGATTTAAATCGATTTTTTTGATTTTTATATCAGAGGTTTGTATGAGCTACACCTTTCCTCCACTTCACATAACTCTTAAAATGAGAATGTTAAGTCCATCTGATCTTTAAAAATGTATTACCATATAAATAATTGAGCTAAGATTGGCAAAAATCATGATTTTGTAAAAAAATCATTTGTTTTATTCAAATTGATTTTTTTGATTTTATTGGAATTTCAGTTGATTTTGCTGATTTATATACTACTCCTTCCCCTTTTTTTTTACTCTTAAATTAGAACAATAAGTCCTTCTGATCTTAAAAAATGTATTATCCTATAAAATAATTGATCTAAGGTTGGTAAAAATCATGATTTTGTAAAAAAAAAGTAAAAAAAATCATTTGTTTTATTTAAATTGA